>UELW01000444.1:77243-185943 GCA_900490495.1 Danionella dracula | reverse complement strand
GGAGTCAAAAACTGGTTAAAAGACTTATGAGAATGAAAGTTTGGTTAGTAAGTGGCTGTCATTCGAGAAGCACAGCCCTTTGTTATGCAAAACGTAACATTTAAAATATAACCTAATGAAAGTAATCATACAAACAATCAAGCTGATCGCTCAACCCATCGAGCCCAGTCCTCAGCCTGTCGAGCCTAGCCCACAACCCGAGAAGCCTAAGCCTGTTGAGCTAATATCTCAGCCTGTTAAACCTAGCCCACAACCCCAAGAGCCAAGGGCTGTGACTGTCGAGCTGACTCCTCTACCCACTGAGCCTAGCTCACAGCCTGCCGAGGCTAGCCCACAACCAGAGCCCAAGTCTGTGACCATTGAGCTAATTTCTGAGCCTTGTGAACCTAACCCACAACCTAAAGAGCCAAAGCCTTTGACAGGTGAGCTGAATCCCCAACCTATCGAGCCTAGCCCACAATCCGAGAAGCCTAAGCTTGTTGAGCTATCTCAGCCTTTTGAACCTAGCCCACAACCTGAAGGGCCAAAGCCTGTTACTGTCGAGCTGATTCCTCGACCCATCGAGCACAGCTTACAACCCGAAGAACCTAGCCCACAACCAGAGGAGCCCAAGTCATTTCCAGGTGAGCTAATTTCTCAGCCTGTTGAACCTAGCCTGCAACCTGAAGAGCCAAAGATTGTGGATGTCGAACTGATTCCTCAACCCATTGAGCTAATGTCTCAGCCTTTTGAACCTAGCCCACAACCTGAAGAGGCAAAGCCTGTTACTGTCGAGCTGATTCCTCGACCCATCAAGCCCAGCTCACAACCCAAGGAGCCCAAGCCTGTTGTAGGTGAGCTAAATTCTCAGCCTGCTGAGCCTAGCCCACATCCTGAAGAGCCCAGGCCTCAGCCTGTTGAATCTAGCCTTATACCCGAGGAGCCTAAACCTGTGGCCCTTGAGCCAATTTCTCAGCCTGCCGAGCCTAGCCCACAACCCGTAGAGTCAAAGCCTGTGACCATTGAGCTGATTCCTCGACCGGTTGAACCTAGTCCACTACCCGAGGAGCTCAAGCCCCTGCCCCTTGAGCTAATTTCTCAGCCTGTCGAGCCTAGCCCTCAACCCAAGGAGCCCAAGCCTATGACAAGCGAGCTGATTTTACAACCCATCGAGCCTAGCTCTCAACCTGAAGAGCCTAGACCTCAGCCTGTTGAGCCTAGCTCTCAACTGGAGGAGCCCAAACCTGTGCCAGTCGAGCTGTTTACCCCAACCCATGGAGCCTAGCCCACAACCTGAAGAGCCTAGGCCTCAGACGGTCGAGCCTATTCAACCTGATGAGCCCAAGCCTGTGCCCATTGAGCTAATATCTCAGCCTGTCAAACCTAGCCCACAATCCCAGGAACCTAAGCCTTTTGCAGCAGAACTAACTTCACAGCCTGCCAAGCCTAGCCCTCAACCTGACGAGCCCAGGCCTGTAACTGTCAAGCTGATTTCCCAACCCATCGAGCCTAGCCCACAACCTGAAGAGCCCAGTTCTCATCCTGTGGAGCCTAGCCCACAGCCAGAGGTGGCCAGGCCTGTGACCGTTGAATCAGTTCTTCTGCCCCTCCAGCCTAGCCTGCAACCCCAGGATCAGCCCAAGCCTGCATTTGTTGAGCTAATTCCTCAGCATGTCAAACCTACCCCACATCCTGAGGAGCCTGAGCTAATTCCCACCAAGCCTAATTTGCATCCAGATGAGTCCAATTCTCATCCTGTTGAACCTAGTCCTCTCCTGGCTGTTTCGAAGACCATGGGTGATATGTTGGTACAGCATCAACAATTGTTACCAGTAAAGGGAATGAGATTTCGACATGCGAAACTGAGGAAATGGCCAGTTAAAAGTGATAAAAACTTTGTTGTAAAAAAGTTGTAAAACTATTTTTAATAAAGGTATTTTATATCTTACTGTTATCTGTATTTGTGTTTTGCTAATAATGTGAATAAAGCCAATTTATCAAAACTAAAATTGCGCAGCCGCTATTCAAACAAATTACAATTTTAAATATGTAAATGTTTACTTTTTGCATTATAATTTGTTTCACTCATTACTTTCATTTAAACATTTTAGTTTGTGCTTTTGCTTTACTTTCTACTCATTCTACTTTACATTCAAACAATCACAAACTATACTTCTATACTTACCTCCAAATTGTATACTACTTTTTTTTTTTTTAAACATATTATTTGGGGAATCACAGTTTTAAATACATATTTCATTACTGTTAATTTTGTATTTCATTACACAAACTACAGTTTATTTCCCCTAGTCACTAACAATTATCACATTTGTGGATAACTTTTAATCACCTCAAATGGTTTGCAAAACAAATTACTTGTTTTTTTTTTCCCCAGTCATACTTCCACCGCACCCCTGCTAAGATTGGTTATTGGCACACAGGACATTTACCCATTTCTGATAAATGTAGTAATCTTTGATGAGTTAAATACACTTTTGGCCTAAAATACACTCTTTTCATTTTATTTCCAAAATTTGTAATGCGATTAATTTCAGATTAAGTGTATGAATTTCATTGATATGAGCTGCATTAGTAGTTCATCTGATTAGCTAGTGGGTGGTGTGTTAGTTAATGGTCTGTTAATGAATCTCAATGAAGAATGTTTGGGCTGACTGACGCAGAAGTTTAATCATAGTAGAACTGTGTTGGATATACAATAACAAGAATGCGTATTTTAGATGTTTTTGGCTTAACCAAACATGATTGTATCGGTCTGAAATAGGATGGTTTTCAGTGCGCCAACAAGCCCAAACAAGGAGGGGACATGGTGAAAAATTGCAGTGGGAGGAACAGGGCAGAACACAACCATCTGAGGTGATTTAAAGACTTTCTTTTGAAAGTTATTAAGGGTGCCGTGATAGTCCAGAGGGGTTAATATTTTTTATAAATGATTTTAAACGGACATCTTAGGGTGCCTTTAATTAAATATTCCTGATGAAATTTACAATAAACTTCAAGCTTGTTTGAAAGTGGCTTGCCTATTTGTTGAAGCAAAACTGGGCAGAGAAGTGTTCCTTCAAAAAGTACATGTGATACCACTATATGCACAAAGAAAATCTTTTTTTTTTTTTTCAAAAATAAAAAACATATTTCAAAATGACCTTGTTCAATAATTTCACTTGAATATTTTGTAATACAAATATGCATTTTTAAACCCACTCTTGCTATTTTTGCTAAAAACATTATTGGTGATAAGTTTTCTAGTTTTTCTAAATATATATTCCAGTCTATAGTTGTTTATTTGGGTCTACAAGCAAAAATTCACATGTGGCCTGCCCACCAACATACATCACTGTTTATGCATTTATGCCCTTAAAACACTTAAGGTTTTTAAGTTTACTATAAATGTAATTTAAAGCAGAGATTAGAGCAGGTGAGACAAGCAGTTATTTTTACCATAATTGGTTTAAATCAGGGGTCTCAAAGTTCAAATCTATTTTAAAGTTACTTAATATTAGCTTAAAATTTAATTTGCACTATCTGGTGTGTTCAGTTAAGGTTAAAGCTAAGCTGTGCAGGAATGTGACCTATCAGGAACTGTGTTAGGATCTGTGTTAGGTTTAAATGTAGCCGAGACCCTCCTCCATCTCATAGTGCAAACTACACTGTAAATATAAGATCATCAGATCATTATGGAGCAGCAGGAAGCCTGAGTCAGTTTGCCCGTTGACAAGTATGTCAACTATATTACCAGATTGATAAATTGAGCATTACAGAGGATATTTTTAATGGGTCAAAAGGGTCAGCAACTATGCTATTTTATGTTGTTATTTTGTAGGTGTAAAAAAAAAACAATAGAAGCTCTATTTATTGTGGCGAAAACACAGTTAATACTCATAAAGACATGGTTAAACATTGCAAAGTAAATAGATTATTATAGTTTTTCACATTTTTTATGTTTTTATTTCACAATAATTACCTACAAGACTGCCCACATTAGAATATTTTTTATTTACAACTGCCTAAAGGTCTACTAGTGTCTAATAGTGTTTAATGTCTTCGAAGTTTTAAACAAAGTTTAGCTAACTGGAATAATACATTTTTTAAAGAACTAGTTAATAAAAGTTACCACTAATTGTTTTAACGAGGAGTCCAGGTGATGATGATCTGTGTTCCTTTAAAAGCCCTGAATACTCAGCAATAGAAATCAGTCAGACTGACGGTGGCTTAGTCTGCATATGATATGGCGAAATCAAACTTTGTGTTTGAAATTTTGTTGAGCTGTTGGCTGCTGCACAATGGTAAAGGTTCTTTTGATTCAAGTTATATATAGTATATTTATGTGAATAAAATGATTAACACTAAGAATGCATTACTTGTACTGTCTAAGTCAAAGCTGCCATTTTGTTTCTAGGTTTGACTTCTCCAATTACTCGTTCACAATTGGAAGTGGGTGAACAAGTTCAAATGGAGAATGAAAGTTAGTGTGAATGTAAAAACAATTATGGTTGGTTAAATTTCTAAGTAAAATTAAGTCTGTTTTTTTTCTCTCTCCAGGTAACCCAGTTTCTTTGCCATTAAGGGACAAAAAAAATCCAGAAACTGTGGTGGCAAAATGTGACTTGGCTGTCCTGCTTTCTGTAAAGAATGTATCGGAAGTGGTTATCCAAGGAGGTAAATTTTATCAAAGTTTGTGAATAAACTGAAAGCATGATGTGGTACTAATGATATTATTACTTTAAGGTGCTGTTGGAAAATCTGGATCCAGTCTTATCCCTGAAAAAAAATTTAGCCCTCACCCTGCATATAAATCAAGAGATCTGTCTGGAACAAGTGCTAAGAACTTAAACAAATCCATGCTTTTCCACTACAGAAAACACAGTCCTCTTTCCTTTCAATTTCCTCAATCAAGTTATGAAGTTGATGGGGATAAGAAAATTACTAAGAACCTGCCCTTGAAGTTCAGCCCCCAACTAAAAATGGCTGCCATTCCACCCAAACCCACCCCCAAAGTGCATGGTGGTACCGAGCCTCAGCCCGCCGAGCCTAGCCCGCAACCCCAGGAGCCCAGGCCTCAGCCCGCCGAGCCTAGCCCGCAACCCCAGGAGCCCAGGCCTCAGCCCGCCGAGCCTAGCCCGCAACCCCAGGAGCCCAGGCCTCAGCCCGCGAGCCTAGCCCGACCCAGGAGCAGCCTAGCCCGCAACCCCAGGAGCCCAGGCCTCAGGCCCGCCGGAGCCTAGCCCTGCAACCCCAGGAGCCCAGGCCTCAGCCCGCCGAGGCCTAGCCCGCAACCCCAGGAGCCCAGGCCTCAAGCCCGCCGAGCCTAGCCCGCAAACCCAGGAGCCCAGGCCTCAGCCCGCCGAGCCTAGGCCCGCAACCCCAGGGAGCCCAGGCCTCACCAGCCCGCCGAGCCTAGCCCGCAACCCCAGGAGCCCAGGCCTCAGCCCGCCGAGCCTAGCCCGCAACCCCAGGAGCCCAGGCCTCAGCCCGCCGAGCCTAGCCCGCAACCCCAGGAGCCCAGGCCTCAGCCGCCGCAGCCTCGCCCGCAACCCAATGGGGTAGGAGCCCAGGCCTCAGCCAGCCGAGCCTAGGGCCCGCAACCCCAGGGAGCCCAGGCCTCAGCCCGCCGAGCCTAGCCCGCACCCCCAGGAGCCCAGGCCTCAGCCCCCGACGAGCCTAGCCCGCAACCCCAGGAGCCCAGGCCTCAGCCCGCCGATGCCTAGCCCCGCAACCCCAGGAGCCCAGGCCTCAGCCCGCCGAGCCTAGCCCGCAACCCCAGGAGCCCAGGCCTCAGCCCGCCGAGCCTAGCCCGCAACCCCAGGAGCCCAGGCCTCAGCCCGCCGAGCCTAGCCCGCAACCCCAGGAGCCCAGGCCTCAGCCCGCCGAGCCTAGCCCGCAACCCCAGGAGCCCAGGCCTCAGCCCCGCCGAGCCTAGCCCGCAACCCCAGGAGCCCAGGCCTCAGCCCGCCGAGCCTAGCCCGCAACCCCAGGAGCCCAGGCCTCAGCCCGCCGAGCCTAGCCCGCAACCCCAGGAGCCCAGGCCTCAGCCCGCCGAGCCTAGCCCGCAACCCAGGAGCCCAGGCCTCAGCCCGCCGAGCCTAGCCCGCAACCCCAGGAGCCCAGGCCTCAGCCCGCCGAGCCTAGCCCGCAACCCCAGGAGCCCAGGCCTCAGCCCGCCGAGCCTAGCCCGCAACCCCAGGAGCCCAGGCCTCAGCCCGCCGAGCCTAGCCCGCAACCCCAGGAGCCCAGGCCTCAGCCCGCCGAGCCTAGCCCGCAACCCCAGGAGCCCAGGCCTCAGCCCAGCCGAGCCAGCCCGCACCCCAGGAGCCCCAGGCTCAGCCCGCCGAGCCTATCCCGCAACCCAGGAGCCCATGGCCTCAGCCCGCCGAGCCTAGCCCGCAACCCCAGGAGCCCAGGCCTCAGCCCGCCGAGCCTAGCCCGCAACCCAGGAGCCCAGGCCTCAGCCCTCCGAGCCTAGCCCGCAACCCCAGGATCCAGGCCTCAGCCCTCCGGAGCCTAGCCCGCACCCCAGGAGCCCAGGCCTCAGCCCGCCGAGCCTAGCCCGCAACCCCAGGAGCCCAGGCCTCAGCCCGCCGAGCCTAGCCCGCAACCCCAGGAGCCCAGGCCTCAGCCCGCCGAGCCTAGCCCGCAACCCCAGGAAGCCCAGGCTCAGCCCGCCGAGCCTAGCCGCAACCCCAGGAGCCCAGCCTCAGCCCGCCGAGCCTAGCCCGCAACCCCAGGAGCCCAGGCCTCAGCCCGCCGACCTAGCCCTCAACCCCAGGAGCCCAGGCCTCAGCCCGCCGAGCCTAGCCCGCAACCCCTAGGAGCCCAGGCCTCAGCCCGCCGAGCCTAGCCCGCAACCCCAGTATCCAGCTCACCCGAGCCTAGCCAGACCTCAAGCCCGCCGAGCCTAGCCCGCAACCCCAGGAGCCCAGGCCATCTAGCCCGCCGAGCCTAGCCCGCAACCCCAGGAGCCCAGGCCTCCAGCCCGTCCGAGCCTAGCCCGCAACCCCAGGAGCCCCAGGCACTCAGCCCGCCGAGCCTAGCCCGCAACCCCAGGAGCCCAGCCTCAGCCCGCCGAGCCTAGCCGCAACCCCAGGAAGGCCCAGTCCTCAGTCCGCCGCCTCGCGCACCCTGTGAGCCCAGGCCTCAGCCCGCCCGCGCCATAGCCCGCAACCCCAGGAGCCCTAGGCCTCAGCCCGCCGAGCCTAGCCCGCAACCCCAGGAGCCCAGGCCTCAGCCCGCCGAGCCTAGCCCCGCAACCCCAGAGCCCAGGCCTCAGCCCGCGAGCCTAGCCCGCAACCCCCAGGAGCCCAGGCCTCAGCCCCAGCCCGCCCGAGCCTAGCCCGCAACCCCAGGAGCCCAGGCCTCAGCCCGCCGAGCCTAGCCCGCAACCCCAGGAGCCCAGGCCTCAGCCCGCCGAGCCTAGCCCGCAACCCCAGGAGCCCAGGCCTCAGCCCGCCGAGCCTAGCCCGCAACCCCAGGAGCCCAGGCCTCAGCCCGCCGAGCCTAGCCCGCAACCCCAGGAGCCCAGGCCTCAGCCCGCCGAGCCTAGCCCGCAACCCAGGAGCCCAGGCCTCAGCCCGCCGAGCCTAGCCCGCAACCCCAGGAGCCCAGGCCTCAGCCCGCCGAGCCTAGCCCGCAACCCCAGGAGCCCAGGCCTCAGCCCGCCGAGCCTAGCCCGCAACCCCAGGAGCCCAGGCCTCAGCCCGCCGAGCCTAGCCCGCAACCCCAGGAGCCCAGGCCTCAGCCCGCCGAGCCTAGCCCGCAACCCCAGGAGCCCAGGCCTCAGCCCGCCGAGCCTAGCCCGCACCCCAGGAGCCCAGGCCTCAGCCCGCCGAGCCTAGCCCGCAACCCCAGGAGCCCAGGCCTCAGCCCGCCGAGCCTAGCCCGCAACCCCAGGAGCCCAGGCCTCAGCCCGCCGAGCCTAGCCCGCAACCCCAGGAGCCCAGGCCTCAGCCCGCCGAGCCTAGCCCAGCCAACCCCAGGAGCCCAGGCCTCAGCCCGCCGAGCCTAGCCCGCAACCCCAGGAGCCCAGGCCTCAGCCCGCCGAGCCTAGCCCGACAACCCAGGAGCCCAGGCCCTCGCCCCCGAGCCAACCGCAACCCCAGGAGCCCAGGCCTCAGCCCGCCGAGCCCTAGCCCGCAACCCCAGGAGCCCAGCCTCAGCCCGCCGAGCCTAGCCCGCAACCCCAGGAGCCCAGGCCTCAGCCCGCCGAGCCTAGCCCGCAACCCCAGGAGCCCAGGCCTCAGCCCGCCGAGCCTAGCCCGCAACCCCAGGAGCCCAGGCCTCAGCCCGCCGAGCCTAGCCCGCACCCCAGGAGCCCAGGCCTCAGCCCGCCGAGCCTAGCCCGCAACCCCAGGAGCCCAGGCCTCAGCCCGCCGAGCCTAGCCCGCAAACCCCAGGAGCCCAGGCCTCAGCCCGCCGAGCCTAGCCCGCAACCCCAGGAGCCCAGGCCTCAGCCCGCCGAGCCTAGCCCGCAACCCCAGGAGCCCAGGCCTCAGCCCGCCGAGCCTAGCCCGCAACCCCAGGAGCCCAGGCCTCAGCCCGCCGAGCCTAGCCCGCAACCCCAGGAGCCCAGGCCTCAGCCCGCCGAGCCTAGCCCGCAACCCCAGGAGCCCAGGCCTCAGCCCGCCGAGCCTAGCCCGCAACCCCAGAGCCCAGGCCTCAGCCCGCCGAGCCTAGCCCGCAACCCCAGGAGCCCAGGCCTCAGCCCGCCGAGCCTAGCCCGCAACCCCAGGAGCCCAGGCCTCAGCCCGCGAGCCTAGCCCGCAACCCCAGGAGCCCAGGCCTCAGCCCGCCGAGCCTAGCCCGCAACCCCAGGAGCCAGGCCTCAGCCCGCCGAGCCTAGCCCGCAACCCCAGGAGCCCATGGCCTCAGCCCGCCGAGCCTAGCCCGCAACCCAGGAAGCCCAGGCCTCAGACCGCCGTGAGCCCTAGCCCGCAACCCCAGGAGCCCAGGCCTCAGCCCGCCGAGCCTAGCCCGCAACCCCAGGAGCCAGGCCTCAGCCCGCCGAAGCCTAGCCCGCAACCCCAGGAGCCCAGGCCTCAGCCCGCCGAGCTAGCCCGCAACCCCAGGAGCCCAGGCCTCAGCCCGCGAGCCTAGCCCGCAACCCCAGGAGCCCAGGCCCTCAGCCCGCCGAGCCTAGCCCGCAACCCCAGGAGCCCAGGCTCAGCCCGCCGAGCCTAGCCCGGCAACCCCAGGCCCAGGCTCAAGCCCGCCGAGCCTAGCCCGCAACCCCAGGAGCCCAGGCCTCAGCCCGTCCGAGCCTAGCCCGCAACCCCAGGAGCCCAGGCCTCAGCCCGCCGAGCCTAGCCCGCAACCCCAGGAGCCCAGGCCTCAGCCGCCGACCTAGCCCGCAACCCAGGAGCCCAGGCCTCAGCCCGCCGAGCCTAGCCCGCAACCCAGGAGCCCAGGCCTCAGCCCGCCGAGCCTAGCCCGCAACCCCAGGAGGCCCAGCCTCAGCCCGCCGAGCCTAGCCCGCAACACCCAGGAGCCAGGCCTCAGCCCGCCGAGCCTAGCCCGCAACCCAGGAGCCCAGGCCTCAGCCCGCCGAGCCTAGCCCGCAACCCCAGGAGCCCAGGCCTCAGCCCGCGAGCCTAGCCCGCAACCCCAGGAGCCCAGGCCTCAGCCCGCCGAGCCTAGCCCGCAACCCCAGGAGCCCAGGCCTCAGCCCGCCGAGCCTAGCCCGCAACCCCAGGAGCCCAGGCCTCAGCCCGCCGAGCCTAGCCCGCAACCCCAGGAGCCCAGGCCTCAGCCCGCGAGCCTAGCCCGCAACCCCAGGAGCCCAGGCCTCAGCCCGCCGAGCCTAGCCCGCAACCCCAGGAGCCAGGCCTCAGCCCGCCGAGCCTAGCCCGCAACCCCAGGAGCCCAGGCCTCAGCCCCGCCGAGCCTAGCCCGCAACCCCAGGAGCCCAGGCCTCAGCCCGCCGAGCCTAGCCCGCAACCCCAGGAGCCCAGGCCTCAGCCCGCCGAGCCTAGCCCGCAACCCCAGGAGCCCAGGCCTCAGGCCCGCCGAGCCTAGCCCGCAACCCCAGGAGCCGCCGAGCTAGCAGCCCCCAGCCGCAACCCAGAGCCCTCAGCCCGCCGAGCCTAGCCCGCAACCCCAGGAGCCCAGGCCTCAGCCCGCCGAGCCTAGCCCGCAACCCCAGGAGCCCAGGCCTCAGCCCGCCGAGCCTAGCCCGCAACCCCAGGAGCCCAGGCCTCAGCCCGCCGAGCCTAGCCCGCAACCCCAGGAGCCCAGGCCTCAGCCCGCCGAGCCTAGCCCGCAACCCCAGGAGCCCAGGCCTCAGCCCGCCGAGCCTAGCCCGCAACCCCAGGAGCCCAGGCCTCAGCCCGCCGAGCCTAGCCCGCAACCCCAGGAGCCCAGGCCTCAGCCCGCCGAGCCTAGCCGCAACCCCAGGAGCCCAGGCCTCAGCCCGCCGAGCCTAGCCCGCAACCCCAGGAGCCCAGGCCTCAGCCCGCCGAGCCTAGCCCGCAACCCCAGGAGCCCAGGCCTCACAGCCCGCCGAGCCATAGCCCGCAACCCCAGGAGCCCAGGGCCTCAGCCCGCCGAGCCTAGCCCGCAACCCCAGGAGCCCAGGCCTCAGCCCGCCGAGCCTAGCCCCGCAACCCCAGGAGCCCAGGCCTCAGGCCCGCCGAGCCTAGCCCGCAACCCCAGGAGCCCAGGCCTCAGCCCGCCGAGCCTAGCCCGCACCAAAACCCCAGGAGCCCAGGCCTCAGCCCGCCGAGCCTAGCCCGCAACCCCAGGAGCCCAGGCCTCAGCCCGCCGAGCCTAGCCGCAACCCCAGGAGCCCAGGCCTCAGCCCGCCGAGCCTAGCCGCAACCCCAGGAGCCCAGGCCTCAGCCCGCCGAGCCTAGCCCGCAACCCCAGGAGCCCAGGCCTCAGCCCGCCGAGCCTAGCCCGCAACCCCAGGAGCCCAGGCCTCAGCCCGCCGAGCCTAGCCCGCAACCCCAGGAGCCCAGGCCTCAGCCCGCCGAGCCTAGCCCGCAACCCCAGGAGCCCAGGCCTCAGCCCGCCGAGCCTAGCCCGCAACCCCAGGAGCCCCAGGCCTCAGCCCGCCGAGCCTAGCCCGCAACCCCAGGAGCCCAGGCCTCAGCCCGCCGAGCCTAGCCCGCAACCCCAGGAGCCCAGGCCTCAGCCCGCGAGCCTAGCCCGCAACCCCAGGAGCCCAGGCCTCAGCCCGCCGAGCCTAGCCCGCAACCCCAGGAGCCCAGGCCTCAGCCCGCCGAGCCTAGCCCGCAACCCCAGGAGCCCAGGCCTCAGCCCGCCGAGCCTAGCCCGCAACCCCAGGAGCCCAGGCCTCAGCCCGCCGAGCCTAGCCCGCAACCCAGGAGCCCAGGCCTCAGCCCGCCGAGCCTAGCCCGCAACCCCAGGAGCCCAGGCCTCAGCCCCGCCGAGCCTAGCCCGCAACCCCAGGAGCCCAGGCCTCAGCCCGCCGAGCCTAGCCCGCAACCCCAGGAGCCCAGGCCTCAGCCCGCCGAGCCTAGCCCGCAACCCCAGGAGCCCAGGCCTCAGCCCGCCGAGCCTAGCCCGCAACCCCAGGAGCCCAGGCCTCAGCCCGCCGAGCCTAGCCCGCAACCCCAGGAGCCCAGGCCTCAGCCCGCCGAGCCTAGCCCGCAACCCCAGGAGCCCAGGCCTCAGCCCGACGAGCCTAGCCCGCAACCCCAGGAGCCCAGGCCTCAGCCCGCCGAGCCTAGCCCGCAACCCCAGGAGCCCAGGCCTCAGCCCGCCGAGCCTAGCCCGCAACCCCAGGAGCCCAGGCCTCAGCCCGCCGAGCCTAGCCCGCAACCCCAGGAGCCCAGGCCTCAGCCCGCCGAGCCTAGCCCGCAACCCCAGGAGCCCAGGCCTCAGCCCGCCGAGCCTAGCCCGCAACCCCAGGAGCCAGGCCTCAGCCCGCCGAGCCTAGCCCGCAACCCCAGGAGCCCAGGCCTCAGCCCGCCGAGCCTAGCCCGCAACCCCAGGAGCCCAGGCCTCAGCCCGCCGAGCCTAGCCCGCAACCCCAGGAGCCAGGCCTCAGCCCGCCGAGCCTAGCCCGCAACCCCAGGAGCCCAGGCCTCAGCCCCGCCGAGCCTAGCCCGCAACCCCAGGAGCCCAGGCCTCAGCCCGCCGAGCCTAGCCCGCAACCCCAGGAGCCCAGGCCTCAGCCCGCCGAGCCTAGCCCGCAACCCCAGGAGCCCAGGCCTCAGCCGCCGAGCCTAGCCACCGCAACCCCAGGAGCCCAGGCCTCAGCCCGCCGAGCCTAGCCCGCAACCCCAGGAGCCCAGGCCTCAGCCCGCCGAGCCTAGCCCGCAACCCAGGAGCCCAGGCCTCAGCCCGCCGAGCCTAGCCCGCAACCCCAGGAGCCCAGGCCTCAGCCCGCCGAGGCCTAGCCCGCAACCCCAGGAGCCCAGGCCTCAGCCCGCCGAGGCCTAGCCCGCAACCCCAGAGCCCAGGCCTCAGCCCGCCGAGCCTAGCCCGCAACCCCAGGAGCCCAGGCCTCAGCCCGCCGAGCCTAGCCGCAACCCCAGGAGCCCAGGCCCTCAGCCCGCCGAGCCTAGCCCGCAACCCCAGGAGCCCAGGCCTCAGGCCCGCCGAGCCTAGCCCGCAACCCAGGAGCCCAGCCTAGCCCGCCGAGGCCCTAGGCAAACCCAGGAGCCCAGGCTCAGCCCGCGAGCCTAGCCCGCAACCCCAGGAGCCCAGGCCTCAGCCCGCCGAGCCTAGCCCGCAACCCCAGGAGCCCAGGCCTCAGCCCGCCGAGCCTAGCCCGCAACCCCAGGAGCCCAGGCCTCAGCCCGCCGAGCCTAGCCCGCAACCCCAGGAGCCCAGGCCTCAGCCCGCCGAGCCTAGCCCGCAACCCCAGGAGCCCAGGCCTCAGCCCGCCGAGCCTCATGTGGAGCGTAGACGAGAACCCGAGAATGTAAAAGGTAAACATGTTGATGGGTTGCGTTTTGGTGTTCGTTCGAAGATCAATGGGGAATCAATGTTGCAGCATCAAGAATCTGTATCTGTGAAGGGAAAGAATTTTCGTCCCTTTAAACTGAGGCATTGGCCTGTTAAAAAAGTGATCATTACTTGAAGTTGTAAATTCACTTTTTAATAAAAATATTTTTATTACCTTATTGTGGTTTAAAGTTGTTTTTGCTGCTAGACTCTTGTAAGTGCGAAGTGCTTCTATGTAAATGTGAATTTCTTTTTTTTGAATAGCAAATAGTTAAAGTTGCTTAAATAATTTCATAAATAGCCTTTTACTTTTATTAGCAGTATTTAAGAGTGGTTCTTGGTATACTAAATAACAAGAATTTTTTTTTATTCAGGAAATATAAAAAGTATTCATTTTCAGTTAAAAATGATTAAAATAACATTTCTTTTATGACAATTCCCATGAGATTTTTTTTAATCAACAAACTTAAAGAAAATGTGTGGGATGCTGAAATTGAAGTATTGTCCCAGAAAGAAGGAAAGTTATTACTAGATAAACATATTGGTTAAACTTTTGCGTTTAGCATATGGGAATGTTTTACGCAACGTTCTGGAATGTGGTTTATAATATCAATAAATATTTGAATTGTTCTATGACTTGTGTTAAAAGAGATATGATTAAAGGAATAATTCCAAGCCTTGTTCTAATAACCCAGTTCTTTTACCAGTCAACTTTGACATGAGTGTGTGAAATGTATTAATCAGTAGTGTTAATAGAGGACATTTTCTCCATTCTGTTCTGTTTGATTGTTAGCAAGGGTTGAATATAATTTTATATTTTCAAAACCAGGAACATGTTTTCTGTCAATCTCTAGTAAAAAGCAGAAATATTCAGAGTTTTGAAGGGAAATTTAAAAGGTTTAGGTAAACAAATAAACAGAACCTAAAATCTCTATAGAAATACTTGTGACAAGATGTTTCTGTTCCCAGTTTAAAAAAAAAGTTGTGTGTTATTCATGGGGTAAATGAGAAGTTCGGACTTATTGGGCTGTCCAGGTAAATGTCAGGAAGGACCAAACAGTTCTGAATCTGTCTTCAAATTCAAAACAAACTACTTATACCCACATGTTATTTTAGTGTTTAGGTTTTATACAAACACAAGCAGTGAGTTGAGCTTCTCTCTCGACGTCAGTCCGGTCATGAGCGTAGTCCTCCTCCTTAATAATTTTCTTATGTTGTTTTATGGCAGTTTGCATCCTTATGGTGCTTTAATTTTACTATTGATAATGTTTTTAACTTCTGCTTTGCTGATCGGTACTTCCAGAGTTACACTTTCATTTTTGACAGCTTACTTAGCTGCTTTATCTGTTCTCTCATGCAGTTGCTCTTTGTTGTTATGGCTCTTTCTTCTAAAATTTCATTTAGAATGTCTTGTCTTGTTTCTAATTTACGTAAGTCTATACTAGAGAGTGCTGAAGTACTTTCTGAACATATTATGGCTAGTTTTATATGGTTTTCTTTTATCTAGATTATAGTGAATTTGATTGCTGTGAGTTCTGCTGTAAAAACTGAGATATTCCTACAAGCATTCTTTTAGTACAATATCCTTCTCTGGAATCACCACACCTGCACCTCTTTTCCCTGACTTTGGGTCTTTACAACCATAAGTATGAATTTGTATTGCACCTGTATATCCATCTTCTATGATTATATTTGCAGTTATTACTTTTTGGACTTTGTCACACAACTAATGTGAGATTAACTATTGGTTGTACATTATTTAATGGAGCTTTCCCTTTTTACATATCTTATCGCACAATAAATGTATCTTTGTATTTGCTTTGATGTTATATTTTCTGTCCATCCTAATTTATAAAAGTTGATCGATTGTACTCCTTATTTTATTACAGTAGTCTTTCCAATAATTTGTTTTAGATTTTCTTGTTATTTTCCTGACTTCTGCTTGAGCGTTCTTATACATGATTCCACTGTATACGTTGTTTTTAGTTTCCTGAAGGCTTTATTTCTTTATTGTATTGCTTTATCACATTCTTTGTTCCACCGTGGAACTTTTTTCTGTCCTTCTCTGTTTTTACTTTTTGGTATAACTTCAGCTATTTTTAGTATACTTTTTGTAATTTTATCAATTATTTTTTCTACATCTTTTTATTTGCTATGTCTTGTGCACATTTTCTTTCCATTAGGATTGAATATAAAATCCAGTTTGCTTTATCAAATTTCTATCTATATACATTTTTCTCTTTTTTTATTATTTTAATTCCTAATTTGATTACTTTGGGGTAGTGATCACTTCCCATATTTTGTTCCTTAAGTTTCCATGAGTTAATTTCAGCTATATTAATTGTGGCAAATGTTAGGTCTATCATAGATGTTTTATTGCAATCATATTGTGTAACACTACCATTATTAAGGCATACTAGATTTTTTTCTTACATACATTTTTCTATGATTTCCCCATATTTATCTGTTTTTTTCTCTACCCCATAATGTTACGTGCATTAAAATCACCCCACCATATTATTTTACCCTGAGCTACTTATTTCTTCTAATACATTTTTACTTATTAATTTACTTGGAAAATTTAGTTGGCTTATAATAGTTAATTACGTACATTTCCTTCCTTTCTATCCATATTTGAAATATCATAGCTTTATGTATATTATGTTGTACAGATGATGCAAGTTTAATTGTGTCTATTTGGCATAAAACTGGTTTGGTCTTGGTGAATGATTGATTAAGCAGATGTGCTATTGCAACTTATTAGCTAAAAATGTACTGATAATTTTTGTCTTGATAGGAAGAACTGATATTGGTCTATATGATGATACTTTTGTTTTGTCTCATCCAGGTTTCAGAAATAAAGTAATGGTTGCATCCTAAAATGAATGTTGGAGAGTGCCTTGAGAGAATGCTTGATTTACTGACCAATGAAACAACAGACCTAATTTGTCCTAGAATCTTTTGTAAAATTGGGTATTAAACCCAACCAGGGATTTGTTATTTGGAAGTTTTTTTTTAATATTTGTTTAGTTCCATGTCCAGAATTTCTTCATCATGTGTACTGCATCATCATTTAGTTGAGGAAGCTTTAAATTATTTGATAAAAATCGTTTTTTTTTATCTATATCTCATTGTGATGTAAACTTATTTATAAAACTTTGTAAAAAGTTCATTAATTTATGTTAAGCTTCAACTGTCTAGCTAAACGCTTATAAAGTTTCTCACATAACTCGAAGTGCTGTTGCCGAATCCAATTCATTCATTCATCTTCATGTCGGCTTTCTTCCCTTTCGGGGTCGCCACAGCGGAATGAACCGCCAACTCACTGGCATATGTTTAACGCAGCGGATACCCTTCCCTGCCGCAACCCATCGCTGGGAAACATTCACACACACATTCACACTTTAACACTATGGGCAATTGTTCTTATTCAATTCACTTATTCCGCATGTCTTTGGACTTGTGGGGAAACCGGAGCACCCGGAGAAAACCCACACGATCACAGGGAGAACATGAAAACTCCACACAGAAATGCCACCTGCTCCAGCCGAGCCTAGAACCAGCGACCTTCTTGCTGTGAGACGACCGTGCTACCCACTGCGCCACCATGACGCCCCGAATCCAATTCAGTCGTTTAATAGTTTTTGAAAGGATTGAGTTATATTTGGTATGTAGTTGGGGTTAGTGGTTTGTTCATATATTTATTTTAATCTTTAATTTTTACTAGAAGTGTTTTTGAACAAATAGTTTTGTCCATCAGAGCCACCATACACACATAATAAAGTATAATAATAAAAAGAATCACATACAGAGCACAAATGTGTTACACTAAATTGCAATATATTTATAACATGCATTTCAATGTATTGTTTAAAATATCAAACTCAAATCACAAAGTATGGCACATTCAATCTTTTTTTTCATACAAGGCTAGAAGATAAGATTTAACTGCGCTCTGTATATGCATATTGTTATGACCAGGGACTCCCTTTTCGTTGGACACAAGTCCACAAGTATTTTATTGGTGTATTTGGTGTATTTTGTATATTTTACGGTTGGTATGAAATTTTGTTGGTGTCCTTTCACAGCTGGACTACTGCAACGCTTTCCTAGCAGGACATCTAGCTAACATGCTTAAACCACTGCAGGACAGCAACACTAACTTTCAAAAAGCAACTGAAACGCTGGAACACTTACTTTAACAAATAACTTTTTGTCTTTTCGCTTTATTTTCTTCCTGCTAAGGTTGATTGATCAGCTGATACAAGTTCTACTATGAGCAAGTTGAGATAGACTTTGACTGTGTAACAAATTGCATATAGTTTCTCCCCTTCTGTAAGTCGCTTTGGACAAAAGTATCTTCTAAATGCATAAGTGTAAATGTATAAATATATGTATTTTAAGGATTGTATGAGCAAGATTTTAGCATGGGTATTTTCCAGGAAGATTTTTCAAGTTTAGAGCAGGGAGGTTTTAAAGTTTAAATTAGGAAATGTCTTTGTGAAAAAATACTCTCTATGAATGTAATTTCAACCACTTGGCTGTAGCAGGCGAGACAAGCATTTGTTTTTTTTTTTTACAATAATTGGTTTAAACAAAGGGTCTTGTTTTAAACAAGTTTTGCTCCATACAATCTTACAAACACTTATTAGTAGCTTAAAGCATGCTTAATTTGCAAGATCAGGTGTGTTCAGTTAAGGATAAAGCTAAGCGGTTAAGGGATGTGACCTACCAGGAACTGTGTTAGAATCCATGGCTTCGATGTAGCCAAGTCATCTCTTAATGCACAATACACTGTAAATATAAGATCATCAGATCATCATGGTGCTGCAGGGTGCCTGAGTCTCACTTTCCTGATTATGTCACCTATATTATTAGAATTACAAGTTGTGCATAACAGTGGAAAAATAGAGATTTTTTAATGGGTCAAAATGGTTAACAACTATGTTAGTTTTATCTTTTTTTTTGTAAATTTAAGAACAAATTGAAATCCAGCCCCATTTATTATGGTGAAAACACAGTTAAAACTCATAAATACAATATTAGACAAAGCATAGCAAACAGACATTAATATGTTTTACGATTTTTTATTTAATGTTCTTATTTCCCTGAAAAGATTATTATTTTTAAAGGTACTACTGCCTTGAAGTCTGCTAGAATGTATTTAATGTCTTTGAATTTTAATCAAAGTCTATATGACTGTAAAAATTACTTTTTATCCTAATTTTTAAATAAAAGTTACCACTAATTGTTTTAACGAGGAGTCCAGGTGATGATGATCTGTGTTCCTTTAAAAGCCCTGAATACTCAGCAATAGGAATCAGTCAGACTGACGGTGGCTTAGTCTGCATATGATATGGCGAACTTAAACTTTGTGGTTGAAATTTTGTTGTGCTTTGAGCTACTGCACAATGGTAAAGATTGATTTGATTTAAGCTAGAGCTAGTAGATAATTTACGTTTAATACATTTTAAGTACTTTTAAGAATGCATTACTTGCAATGATTACATTCAGGTTTTACATTACATTTCAGGTTTGGCTTCTCCAATTACACGTACTCAGATGGAAGTTGGTGAAGAAATTGAAATGGAGAGCGAAAGTTAGTTAATCATAACATTTATGGTTGGTAACATTTCTACAAAAAATTTAAAGTTGATTTTTTTTTTCAGGTTACCCAATCTCTTTGCCATTTAGGAACAAAAAAAATCCAGGATCTGTGGTGGCAAAATGTGACTTGGCTGTCCTGCTTTCTGTAAAGAATTCATCGGAAGTTGTTATCCAAGGAGGTAAATCTTATATTAACAAGTTTGTAAATCATTTGAAAACATGTGGTAATTGTGGTATTATTACCTTAAGGTGCTGTTGGAACGTCTGGATCTAGTCCTATCCCTGAAAAAGAAATTAGCCCTCACCCAGCTTATAAATTAAGAGATCTATCTGGAAGAAGTGATAAGAATTTAAAGAAATCCATGGATTTTCACCACAAAAAACGTGGTCCTCTACCTTTTGGAATTCCTCAATCAAGTTATGAAGTTGATGGGAATCAGATCATAACTAAGAACGTGCCCTTGAAGTTTAGCCCCCAAATAAAAATGGCTGCCATCCCAGTTAAATCTAGCCCCAATGTGCATGGTGTTGCCGAGCCCCAGGAGCCCAGGCCTCAGCCCGCCGAGCCTAGCCCGCAGCCCCAGGAGCCCAGGCCTCAGCCCGCCGAGCCTAGCCCGCAGCCCCAGGAGCCCAGGCCTCAGCCCGCCGAGCCTAGCCCGCAGGCCCAGGAGCCCAGGCCTCAGCCCGCCGAGCGCCTAGCCCGCAGCCCCAGGAGCCCAGGCCTCAGCCCGCCGAGCCTAGCCCTGCAGCCCCAGGAGCCCAGGCCTCAGCCGCCGAGCCTAGCCCGCAGCCCCAGGAGCCCAGGCCTCAGCCCGCCGAGCCTAGCCCGCAGCCCCAGGAGCCCAGGCCTCAGCCCGCCGAGCCTAGCCCGCAGCCCCAGGAGCCCAGGCCTCAGCCCGCCGAGCCTAGCCCGCAGCCCCAGGAGCCAGGCCTCAGCCCTCCGAGCCTAGCCGCAGCCCCAGGAGCCCAGGCCTCAGCCCGCGAGCCTAGCCCGCAAGCCCAGAGCCCGGCCTCGCCGCCGAGCCTAGCCCGCAGCCCCAGGAGCCCAGGCCTCAGCCCGCCGAGCCTAGCCCGCAGCCCCAGGAGCCCAGGCCTCAGCCCGCCGAGCCTAGCCCGCAGCCCCAGGAGCCCAGGCCTCAGCCCGCCGAGCCTAGCCCGCAGCCCCAGGAGCCCAGGCCAGCCCGCCGAGCCTAGCCCGCAGCCCCAGGAGCCAGGCCTCAGCCCGCCGAGCCTAGCCCGCAGCCCAGGAGCCCAGGCCTCAGCCCGCCGAGCCTAGCCCGCAGCCCAGGAGCCCAGGCCTCAGCCCGCCGAGCTAGCCCGCAGCCCCAGGAGCCCAGGCCTCAGCCCGCCGAGCCTAGCCCGCAGCCCAGGAGCCAGGCCTCAGCCGCCGAGCCTAGCCCGCAGCCCCAGGAGCCCAAGGCCTCAGCCGACCGAGCCTAGACCGCAGCCCCAGGAGCCAGGCCTCAGCCCGCCGAGCCTAGCCCGCGCCCCAGGAGCCCAGGCCTCAGCCCGCCGAGCCCTAGCCCGCAGCCCCAGGAGCCCAGGCCTCAGGCCCGCCGAGCCTAGCCCGCAGCCCCAGGAGCCCAGGCCTCAGCCCGCCGAGCCTAGCCCGCAGCCCCAGGAGCCCAGGCCTCAGCCCGCCGAGCCTAGCCCGCAGCCCAGGAGCCCAGGCCTCAGCCGCCGAGCCTAGCCCGCAGCCCCAGGAGCCCAGGCCTCAGCCCGCCGAGCCTAGCCCGCAGGCCCCAGGAGCCCAGGCCTCAGCCCGCCGAGCCTTAGCCCGCAGCCCCAGGAGCCCGGCCTCAGCCCGCCGAGCCTAGCCCGCAGCCCCAGGAGCCCAGGCCTCAGCCCGCCGAGCCTAGCCCGCAGCCCCAGGAGCCCAGGCCTCAGCCCGCCGAGCCTAGCCCGCAGGCCCCAGGAGCCCAGGCCTCAGCCCGCCGAGCCTAGCCCGCAGCCCCAGGAGCCCAGGCCTCATCCCGCCGAGCCTAGCCCGCAGCCCCAGAGCCCAGGCCTCAGCCCGCCGAGCCTAGCCCGCAGAGCCCCAGGAGCCCAGGCCTCAGCCCCGCCGAGCCTAGCCCGCAGCCCCAGGAGCCCAGGCCTCAGCCCGCCGAGCCTAGCCCCGCAGCCCCCAGGAGCCCAGGCCTCAGCCCGCCGAGCCTAGCCCGCAGCCCCAGGAGCCAGGCCCAGCCCGCCGAGCCTAGCCCGCAGCCCCAGGAGCCCAGGCCTCAGCCGCCGAGCCTAGCCCGCAGCCCCAGGAGCCCAGGCCTCAGCCCGCCGAGCCTAGCCCGCAGGCCCCAGGAGCCCAGGCCTCAGCCCGCCGAGCCTAGCCCGCAGCCCCAGGAGCCCAGGCTCAGCCCGCCGAGCCTAGCCCGCAGGCCCCAGGAGCCCAGGCCTCAGCCCGCCGAGCATAGCCCGCAGCCCCAGGAGCCCAGGCCTCAGCCCGCCGAGCCTAGCCCGCAGCCCCAGGAGCCCAGGCCTCAGCCCGCCGAGCCTAGCCCGCAGCCCCAGGAGCCCAGGCCTCAGCCCGCCGAGCCTAGCCCGCAGCCCCAGGAGCCCAGGCCTCAGCCCGCCGAGCCTAGCCCGCAGCCCCAGGAGCCCAGGCCTCAGCCCGCCGAGCCTAGCCCGCAGCCCCAGGAGCCAGGCCTCAGCCCGCCGAGCCTAGCCCGCAGCCCAGGAGCCCAGGCCTCAGCCCGCCGAGCCTAGCCCGCAGCCCCAGGAGCCCAGCCTCAGCCCGCCGAGCCTAGCCCGCAGCCCAGGAGCCAGGCCTCAGCCGCCGAGCCTAGCCCGCAGCCCCAGGAGCCCAGCCTCAGCCCGCCGAGCCTAGCCCGCGCCCATGAGCCCAGGCCTCAGCCGCCGAGCCTAGCCCGCAGCCCCAGGAGCCCAGGCCTCAGCCCGCCGAGCCTAGCCCGCCAGCCCCAGGAGCCCAGGCCTCAGCCCGCCGAGCCTAGCCCGCAGCCCCAGGAGCCCAGCCTCAGCCCCCGAGCCTAGCCCGCAGCCCCAGGAGCCCAGGCCTCAGCCCGGCACGAGCCTAGCCCCGCCCCAGGAGCCCAGGCCTCAGCCCGCCGAGCCTAGCCCGCAGCCCAGGAGCCCCAGGCCATCAGCCCGCCGAGCCTAGCCCGCAGCCCCAGGATCCCAGGCCTCAGCCCGCCGAGCCTAGCCCGCAGCCCCAGGAGCCCAGGCCTCAGCCCGCCGAGCCTAGCCCGCAGCCCCAGGAGCCCAGGCCTCAGCCCGCCGAGCCTAGCCCGCCAGCCCCAGGAGCCCAGGCCTCAGCCCGCCGAGCCTAGCCCGCCAGCCCAGGAGCCAGGCCTCAGCCCGCCGAGCCTAGCCCGCAGCCCCAGGAGCCCAGGCCTCAGCCCGCCGAGCCTAGCCCGCACCCAGGAGAGCCCAGGCCCAGCCCGCCGAGCCTAGCCCGCAGCCCCAGGAGCCCAGGCCTCAGCCCGCCGAGCCAGCCGCAGCCCCAGGAGCCCAGGCCTCAGCCCGCCGAGCCTAGCCCGCAGCCCCAGGAGCCCAGGCCTCAGCCCGCCGAGCCTAGCCCGCAGCCCCAGAGCCCAGGCCTCAGCCCGCCGAGCCTAGCCCGCAGCCCCAGGAGCCCCAGGCCTCAGCCCGCCGAGCCTAGCCCGCAGCCCCAGGAGCCCAGGCCTCAGCCCGCCGAGCCTAGCCCGCAGCCCCAGGAGCCCAGGCCTCAGCCCGCCGAGCCTAGCCCGCAGCCCCAGGAGCCCAGGCCTCAGCCCGCCGAGCCTAGCCCGCAGCCCCAGGGCCCAGGCCTCAGCCCGCCGAGCCTAGCCCGCAGCCCCAGGAGCCCAGGCCTCAGCCCGCCGAGCCTAGCCCGCAGCCCCAGGAGCCAGGCCTCAGCCGCCGAGCCTAGCCCGCAGCCCCAGGAGCCCGGCCTCAGCCCGCCGAGCCTAGCCCGCAGCCCCAGGAGCCCAGGCCTCAGCCCGCCGAGCCTAGCCCGCAGCCCCAGGAGCCCAGGCCTCAGCCCGCCGAGCCTAGCCCGCAGCCCCAGGAGCCCAGGCCTCAGCCCGCCGAGCCTAGCCCGCAGCCCCAGGAGCCCAGGCCCTCAGCCCGCCGAGCCTAGCCCGCAGCCCCAGGAGCCCAGGCCTCAGCCCGCCGAGCCTAGCCCGCAGCCCCAGGAGCCCAGGCCTCAGCCCGCCGAGCCTACCCGCAGCCCCAGGAGCCCAGGCCTCAGCCCGCCGAGCCTAGCCCGCAGCCCCAGGAGCCCTAGGCCTCAGCCCGCCGAGCCTAGCCCGCAGCCCAGGAGCCCAGGCCTCAGGCCGCGAGCCTAGCCCGCAGCCCCAGGAGCCCAGGCCTCAGCCCGCCGAGCCTAGCCCGCAGCCCCAGGAGCCGGCCTCAGCCCGCCGAGCCTAGCCCGCAGCCCCAGGAGCCCAGGCCTCAGCCCGCCGAGCCTAGCCGCAGCCCCAGGAGCCCAGGCCTCAGCCCGCCGAGCCTAGCCCGCAGCCCCAGGAGCCCAGGCCTCAGCCCGCCGAGCCTAGCCCGCAGCCCCAGGAGCCCAGGCCTCAGCCCGCCGAGCCTACCGCCGCAGGCCCCAGGAGCCCAGGCCAGGCCTCAGCCCGCCGAAGCCTAGCCGCAGCCCCAGGAGCCCAGGCCTCAGCCCGCCGAGCCTAGCCCGCAGCCCCAGGAGGCCCAGGCCTCAGCCCGCCGAGCCTAGCCCGCAGCCCCAGGAGCCCAGGCCTCAGCCCGCCGAGCCTAGCCCGCAGCCCCAGGAGCCCAGCCTCAGCCCGCCGAGCCTAGCCCGCAGCCCCAGGAGCCCAGGCCTCAGCCCGCCGAGCCTAGCCCGCAGCCCCAGGAGCCCAGGCCTCAGCCGCCGAGCCTAGCCCGCAGCCCCAGGAGCCCAGGCCTCAGCCCGCCGAGCCTAGCCCGCAGCCCCAGGAAGCCCAGGCCTCAGCCCCCGAGCTAGCCCGAGCCCCAGGAGCCCAGGCCTCATCAGCCCGCCGAGCCTAGCCCGCAGCCCTCCAGGAGCCCCAGGCCTCAGCCCGCCGAGCCTAGCCCGCAGCCCCAGGAGCCCAGGCCTCAGCCCGCCGAGCCTAGCCCGCAGCCCCAGGAGCCCAGGCCTCAGCCCGCCGAGCCTAGCCCGCAGCCCAGGAGCCAGGCCTCAGCCCGCCGAGCCTAGCCCGCAGCCCCAGGAGCCCAGGCCTCAGCCCGACGAGCCTAGCCGCAGCCCCAGGAGCCCAGGCCTCAGCCCGCCGAGCCTAGCCCGCCAGCCCAGGAGCCGCCTCAGCCCGACGAGCCTAGCCGCAGCCCCGGAGCCCAGGCCTCAGCCCGCCGAGCCTAGCCCGCAGCCCCCAGGAGCCCAGGCCTCAGCCCGCCGAGCCTTAGCCCGCAGCCCCCAGGAGCCCAGGCCTCAGCCCGCCGAGCCTAGCCCGCAAGCCCCAGGAGCCCAGGCCTCAGCCCGCCCGAGCCTAGCCCGCAGCCCAGGCGACCCAGGCCTCCAGCCCGCCGCGCCTAGCCCGCAGCCCCAGGAGCCCAGGCCTCAGCCCGCCGAGCATAGCCCGCAGCCCCAGGAGCCAGGCCTCAGCCCGCCGAGCCTAGCACGCAGCCCCAGGAGCCCAGGCCTCAGCCCGCCGAGCCTAGCCCGCAGCCCCAGGAGCCCAGGCCTCAGCCCGCCGAGCCTAGCCCGCAGCCCCAGGAGCCCCAGGCCTCAGCCCGCCGAGCCTAGCCGCAGCCCCAGGAGCCCAGGCCTCAGCCCGCCGAGCCTAGACCCGCAGCCCCAGGAGCCCAGGCCTCAGCCCGCCGAGCCTAGCCCGCCAGCCCCAGGAGCCCAGGCCTCAGCCCGCCGACCTAGCCCGCAGCCCCAGGAGCCCAGGCCTCAGCCCGCCGAGCCTAGCCCGCAGCCCCAGGAGCCAGGCCTCAGCCCGCCGAGCCTAGCCCGCAGCCCCAGGAGCCCAGGCCTCAGACCCGCCGAGCCTAGCCCGCAGCCCCAGGAGCCAGGCCTCAGCCCGCCGAGCCTAGCCCGCGCCCCAGGAGCCAAGGGCCTCAGCCCGCCGAGCCTAGCCCGCAGCCCCAGGAGCCCAGGCCTCAGCCCGCCGAGCCTAGCCCGCAGCCCCAGGAGCCCAGGCCTCAGCCGCCGAGCCTAGCCCGCAGCCCCAGGAGCCCAGGCCTCAGCCGCCGAGCCTAGCCCGCAGCCCAGGAGCCCAGGCCTCAGGCCCGCCGAGCCTAGGCCCGCAGACCCCCAGGAGGCCCAGGGCCTCAGTCCCGCCGAGCCTAGCCCGCAGCCCCAGGAGCCCAGGACTCAGGCCCGCCGAGCCTAGCCCGCCAGCCCCAGGAGCCCAGGCCTCAGACGCCGACCGAGCCTTAGCCCGCAGCCCCAGGAGCCCAGGCCTCAGCCCGCCGAGGCCTAGCCCGCCAGCCCCAGGAAGCCCCAGGCCTCAGCCCGCCGACGAGCCTAGCCCGCAGGCCAGGAGGCCCAGGCCTCAGCCCGCCGAGCCTAGCCCGCAGCCCCAGGAGCCCAGGGCCTCAGCCCGCCGAGCTAGCCCGCAAGCCCCAGTGAGCTGCCATGCCCTCAGCCCGCCGAGCCTAGCCGCAGCCCCAGGAGCCCAGGCCTCAGCCGCCGAGCCTAGCCCGCCAGCCCCAGGAGCCCAGGCCTCAGCCCGCCGAGCTAGCCCGCAGCCCAGGAGCCAGGCCTCAGCCCGCCGAGCCTAGCCCGCAGCCCCAGGAGCCCAGGCCTCAGCCCGCCGAGCCCCTAGCCAGCCCCAGGAGCCCAGGCCTCAGCCCGCCGAGCCTAGCCCGCAGCCCCAGGAGCCCAGGCCTCAGCCCGCCGAGCCTAGCCCGCAGCCCAGGACCCAGGCCTCAGCCCGCCGAGCCTAGCCCGCAGCCCCAGGAGCCCAGGCCTCAGCCCGCCGAGCCTAGCCCGCAGCCCCAGAGCCCAGGCCTCAGCCCGCCGAGCCTAGCCCGCAGCCCCAGGAGCCCAGGCCTCAGCCCGCCGAGCCTAGCCCGCAGCCCCAGGAGCCCAGGCCTCAGCCCGCCGAGCCTAGCCCGCAGCCCCAGGAGCCCAGGCCTCAGCCCGCCGCTAGCCCGCAGCCCCAGGAGCCCAGGCCTCAGCCCGCCGAGCCTAGCCCGCAGCCCCAGGAGCCCAGGCCTCAGCCCGCCGAGCCTAGCCCGCAGCCCCAGGAGCCCAGCCTCAGCCCGCCGAGCCTAGCCCGCAGCCCCAGGAGCCCAGGCCTCAGCCCGCCGAGCCCTAGCCCGAGCCCAGGAGCCGGCCTCAGCCCGCGAGCCTAGCCGCAGCCCCAGGAGCCCAGGCCTCAGCCCGAAGAGCCTAGCCCGCCAGCCCCAGGAGCCAGGCCTCAGCCCGCCGAGCCTAGCCCGCAGCCCAGGAGCCCAGGCCTCAGGCCCGCCGAGCCTAGCCGCAGCCCCAGGAGCCCAGGCCTCAGCCCGCCGAGCCTAGCCCGCAGCCCCAGGAGCCAGGCCTCAGCCGCCGAGCCTAGCCCGCAGCCCCAGGAGCCCAGGCCTCAGCCCGCCGAGCCTAGCCCGCAGCCCCAGGAGCCCAGGCCTCAGCCCGCGAGCCTAGCCCCGCAGCCCCAGGAGCCCATGGCCTCAGCCCGCCGAGCCTAGCCCGCAGCCCCGGAGCCCAGGCCTCAGCCGCCGAGCCTAAGCCGCGCCCAGGAGCCCAGCCTCAGCCCGCGAGCCTCGCCCGCAGCCCCGGAGCCCAGGCCTCAGCCCGCCGAGCCTAGCCCGCAGCCCCAGGAGCCCAGGCCTCAGCCCGCCGAGCCTAGCCCCGCAGCCCCCAGGAGCCCATGCCTCATGCCCGCCTGAGCTCCTATAGCCCGCAGCCCCAGGAGCCCGGCCCAGCCCGCCGAGCCTAGCCCGCAGCCCCAGGAAGACCCAGGCCTCAGTCCCGCCGGAGCCTAGGCCCGCAGCCCCAGGAAGCCCAGGGCCTCAGGCCCGCCGAGCCTAGCCCGCAGCCCAAGGAAGCCCAGGCCTCAGCCCGCCGAGCCTAGCCCGCAGCACCAGGAGCCCAGGCCTCAGCCCGTCCGCGCCTAGCCCGGCAGCCCCCAGGAGCCCCAGGCCTCAGCCCGCCGAGCCAGCCCCAGACAGTAGACAAAGGGAGCCCAGGCCTCAGGCCCGCCGAGCCTAGACCGCGCCCCACAGGAGCACCAGGCCTCAGCCCGCCGAGGCCTAGCCCGCAGCACCCAGGGAGCCCAGGCCTGCAGCCGCCGAGCCTAGCCCGCCAGCCCAGGAGCCCCAGGCCTCAGCCCGCCGAGCCTAGCCCGCAGCCCCAGGAGCCCAGGCCTCAGCCCGCCGAGCCTAGCCCGCAGCCCCCAGGAGCCCAGGGCCTCAGCCGCCGAGCCTAGCCCGAGCCCCAGGAAGCCCACGGCCTTCAGGCCCGCCGAGCCTAGCCCGCAGCCCCCAGTAGCCAGGCCTCAGCCCGCCGAGCTAGCCGCAGGCCCCAGGAGCCCAGGCCTCAGCCCGCCGAGCCTAGCCCGCAGCGCCCAGGAGCCCAGGCCTCAGCCCGCCGAGCCTAGCCCGCAGCCCCAGGAGCCCAGGCCTCAGCCCGCCGAGCCTAGCACGCAGCCCCAGGAGCCCAGGGCCTCAGCCCGCCGAGCCTAGCCCGCAGCCCCAGGAGCCCCAGGCTCAGCCCGCCGAGCCTAGCCCGCACGCCCCAGGAGCCCAGGCCTCAGCCCGCCGAGCCTAGCCCGCAGCCCCAGGAGCCCAGGCCTCAGCCCGCGAGCCTAGCCCGCAGCCCCAGGAAGCCCAGGCCTCAGCCCGACGAGCCTAGCCGCAGCCCCAGGAGCCCAGGCCTCAGCCGCCGAGCCTAGCCCGCAGGCCCAGGAGCCCAGGCCTCAGCCGCCGAGCCTAGCCCGCAGCCCCAGGAGCCCAGGCCTCAGCCCGCCGAGCCTAGCCCGCAGCCCCAGGAGCCCAGGCCTCAGCCCGCCGAGCCTAGCCCGCAGCCTAGCCCGCAGCCCCAGGAGCCCAGGCCTCAGCCCGCCGAGCCTAGCCCGCAGCCCCAGGAGCCCAGGCCTCAGCCCGCCGAGCCTAGCCCGCAGCCCCAGGAGCCCAGGCCTCAGCCCGCCGAGCCTAGCCCGCAGCCCCAGGAGCCCAGGCCTCAGCCCGCCGAGCTAGCCCGCAGCCCCAGGAGCCCAGGCCTCAGCCCGCCGAGCCTAGGCCCGCACCGCAGCCCCAGGGAGCCCAGGCCTCAGCCCGCCGCGCCTAGCCAGCCAGCCCAGGAGCCCAGGCCTCAGCCCGCCGAGCCTAGCCCGCAGCCCCAGGAGCCCAGGCCTCAGCCCGCCGAGCTAGCCCGCAGCCCCAGGTAAGCCAGGCATAAGCCCAGCCGAGCCTAGCCCGCAGCCCCAGGAGCCCAGGCCTCAGCCCGCCGAGCCTAGCCCGCAGCCCCAGGAGCCCAGGCCTCAGCCCGCCGAGCCTAGCCCGCAGCCCCAGGAGCCCAGGCCTAGTTCTTTTTCCAAACCAAGCAATCTAACGTATGTCCTTGAGCAACAATTTGAGGTTGGTCCTGCTACCACAGAGTTTAACACTCAAACTGAGGAATTTAACCAATTTTCAGAAGAGGCTACTGTCTTACCTGTTTCGTCATTGGTCGATCCAACTTTTCAGTCGAGCTTGCATCTTGAGGAATCTAGTCCTTTGCCTACTATGCCTAGCACACAAGAGAGCGAGGTGCCAGATGTTAGTTCTTTACATGTTTTTGGACAAGATTCTTCTGCTTTTGATGGTACTACTAAACCTGAGGAGTTCAAGTCTTTGCTTGTTGAGTATAATTTCCAAAAAGAGTTAGCTAGCCAGATATTGAATGGGTCAATGGCTTCACTTGTAGCAAAGCCAAGGAACTCATCATTTCAGGCTGAATCACAACTTGAGGAATTTGTGCCTGTATCTAATGGTTCAAACTCCAAAAGTCAAACTATGTCACCTGAAGACTTGTCAGAATCGATTAATGATTTGAGCACTCAACTTGAAAAGCTTAAACAATGGTTTTGTGAAATTGTTTAATGGTTGAACTGATATCTTTACATTTTAATAAATTTATTTTACTTCCAGTTGTTGTCTATGTTGATTTATTTCAGCTGAAATAATCAATTTACACATTTAAACTTAACCCTGACCTATTTTAATGTCATCTAAAAGCCTTCATTAAATTTCTTTTATTAATTACCCATCTGAGTGTTATTGTAAAAACACTGGCTTTAGGTTCAAATGCTTTGTAATATGGTTTCTCACGTTATGCAAAAAAATATATAAAACTGTTAATGTTTTAAAGTATTTTAGATGGATACTATTTAAATATCACATGCAGATTTTGAAGTACACATGCGTTTTTTGTGTATTTTGTTCAAAAACATTTTTTTCTGCACTCAAACATCCCTTTTTTTTCATTGTTTATGTCCCCTTTTTAAAGTGGTGTGTGTGTCTCAAGAAACAGTGTAGCACCAAGTGTTATGCACAAGATGGCGTTAGGTAATCTCTGATTTTTATTCCGGTGTTTTGCTGGTTCTGCTCAACAAAATCTAAAAGTGTGGACTAGTAACATTTACTGGTGTTATGATCAAAGTTAACCCACCTTTCTGATGGCAAAAATATAGACATGTTAAAATATGAATTAACTATAGGGAACAGATCTCTGCATCTTTTACTGTGTTTTGTTTACTTTTACAACATTTAAAGAAATGGTTATTTTGAATTCTGAAGGGAAGTAAAATGTATCATGCATACCATTAAAAAATTACCCATAACAATTATTTCGAAGTCAGATTTTGTTCTGATTTGGTTTTGATGTTCCAAATAATCATATTCAACTCACTGCCCAAGTTGTACTAAATCATTTCATTGCAATTTTAAGGGACAGATATTTAACCGAGGATTTTTATCAAGTGTTTGTTTGTCGAGAT
The DNA here is from genome assembly GCA_900490495.1 of Danionella dracula. NCBI lineage: Eukaryota > Metazoa > Chordata > Actinopteri > Cypriniformes > Danionidae > Danionella > Danionella dracula. The sequence continues at coordinate 156,583 of UELW01000444.1, read as the reverse complement.
AGCAGTGATGGTAAATTAGCAAAGAATATTATTCAATGGCTGGCTACAGACACTGCGTCACATGGTTGATATATGGTCAGCACAGAAAGCATTCTATTAATAACTTGGCAAATGTAAAGGGACAACTGAAAGAAATGACACATGCAACCCAAAACGGAACACAAAGCTTTAACTCCCACAGTTCAATTAAAAATAAAAAAGACACTCAACTGACTATAGAAAATAATTGTAATAAATCAAATGGTGGCACCAATAACCAAATTATTTCATATATGTAATCCTTGGAATTTTACATGTTTTGATGAAATTACACTGTAGCATTTTAGTAGGGCATGCAGATTTGCACTAGTTCCCAGTAAATCTTTTCTAGTGCTGGCCATGCATGGATACTTTTACTTTTACAATACGCACTCTTTCCATCTGTGTTAAAGTTAATGAACATTCGAAACAAATTACTAGTTAAAATTAGACAACAAAATTGTGAGACTCTGATCATTCCCTGGTGACTTTTTACAGCTCTGGTCTAAAGCAGTGATTAAAACCATCAGGTCCTGCTTTTCTCAGACTCACAGATCCCACCCTCTCTTCTAACTGTGAGAACACTACGTCTCACACAGATCTCACGCTCACTCCAAGGGAGGAAGCTGGGTCAAGCAGACCTGGAGTTGAGAGCTGTTGTGAATTCTCCTTTGAGGAAGATACGGTACATCTCTGATGATACTTCTGTAAGAAAGTCTTTGAAAATGAATCCAAGAGAAAACCCAGACCTGCAACAACCAAAAGATCAGCTTGGAACCCATAAAGGAGCAAGCATGAAAGTGTCATTGGAACTGAAGGAATTGGAGTCAACTGGATTCCATTTGAGCCCTGAAATTTGAGTGGATACTTTGGCCAGCTCAGATCCATGTCATGCCTCCCAGTCTCTCTCTGCCCTCCCAATAGCCTTAATAAAACAAACAGATCAAGTCACATTCCAATTTGTTTATCTGGTGATCCAGCCTTTAATAGCTATTAAAGCTAATAAATAAAATAATAATAATAAAAGTAGTTCACATCCTTTTAAAATCACATCTTCGCCTGTAGTTACTCATTTTCTAGGGAATTGAAGTAGATGTTGAATCAGACTGAGAAAAGAATTTCACTCTCTGTCTCTTTGACCTTTCGCCATGTTGATCAGTGATCAGCTGCCTGTAATTACAGTGGGAGACAAGTATGTAAAGGGTAAAACTGGACAACAGACTCTATCCCTCTCAAAAGCCCCCAGGGCATCATTAGAGCTCCCACAAAAGGGGCACTTCTTCTGCTGGGTATGGCCATTGAATACCGCATCTGGAAAACATTAGTCTATTATTGCCATGCAGGCCTGAGAGAGAAGGCCTTACAGTCTCTCATGGGGAAAGTGGAACTCTCCCCGTCACTGCAAATGAAATAGTGTGAGGTCGAATGTGCATGCATGAGAGCCAGCTAGTGTACGTAACAGATGAAGAGATATGAAAGAGTCTGTATGATTCTTTGTTTGAAGGACCTTTTGATTTTGGAGCAGGAAGTGGAAAACGGCATCCTTGGCACCAGAGCTGTTCCATCTGGATCACAAGCTCAAACAAGATGGCTTTGTGTCTGTTATTCACCCCATCTACATGAAGCTGCTTGTGGCTCTGCATGCCAGGTGCTCTGTCTTCATTCTAAGCAACACCAGCCCAGCTGCAATGGGACGCTCCACTCACACCCTAAAACCGGGATTATTTAATTAAACATCACACAGCTAGGACATTCATCCAACCCATTTGGTCTTCATCTGGATTTGATTTGTCAGAAGGCTCAGTACAGGAGAGGTCTTTTAGGATCCAGAACTATCTGCAACAAAAGCTCTAAGCCTGAGGGGAGGATGGTTAGAAACACTATTTCAGCAAGTCCAGCAGTAAAACTGATCCTTTATACTCAAACTAATCACTCAAGGACCTATCTGTGACTTTGGTGGAGCACTATTTACTGAAGACTTTCTCATACACCATCACCTCGGTTGTGACATCTTCTGAAACCACACTGTGAAACCACTTGAACGATACGATTCTCACCATCACCTCCAGGACCCCTGCCATGCACAGTTCCGTCACCCCCCAAGTGTCTTCAACCCCCTCTCTTCTCTGGCCTTGGCTGAGCAGTTATTGAGAGGGAGGCATTTCACAGACACTCCCTCTGAGACTAGTGACTTCATCATTGGGCAGTAACTCAAGGGGTTCAAGTTCTCCCTGAGAAAGTAATCCCACACTTCCCTGAATATTGCTGCTGATGGTGTTTAGAGGAACATTGGGGGTTGGATTAGGGTGTGTTGGAGTCCAATTTTGTTCTTTCTTTCTTTTTCCACACTCAAAGTTTGATATGATTCATTTTTTTCTTCGCCTCATAAAGAGTCTGAATATGTGGCAGCAGATTTGGTCAGAGTTAGAGAGGCCTGTGAAAGAGTGTGCTTCTAAAAGACAACCAGTAGTCTTGGTGAAATTAAGTCTTTACCGATGCCATTTTAAACAAAACATACTGTTTAATCAAACTGCATCAATGAATTGTTGATCCCAAAAATCCCTAATATTGAAAGCTGAAAAGCATGAGGTTCATTCCAAAATTATATTTACGATCAAGACTTGGTTTTTGCTGTAATGTCATTAGGGATGCATTACATGAATGACAGAGAGAGCTAGGATGCTTTGAATTAAGATAAAGTGCACTGATTTGGGATGGGTATTAGACATCTATTCATCTGTTAAGCCTCTTACAGTAGTACTTGCAGCAAGAGTACTGTGTTTGGAGAAAAAGACAAATAAATACTAACCAAAAGCCCAATGTGCACTCCATGCATGTACTAAAATAAAGCATTAACTTGACCTACACCTTTGTGTTAAATCTGCTAAATGTTTTGCTCCAATCTACAAGTACATGCAAACTCTTTCTTGTTTAAGGATAGAGGTGGACAAAGAGGCAAACAAATTTGTTTATTAATTCTCAAGGAATTATTGTAACACTGAAAATGTCTCCCCAAATAAAATTTCAAATTTCACTTTATTGTGTAAGTATAATTTTTATTCAGAAAGGAGCTTTTGGAAGCACATTGTAAGCAAACTTGCATCACACTAGCACTTTTAACACACATTGAAACATGTGTACTATATATTATATTATATATTAATATATTAACATTTATCTTAAGTGAAAGATACAAGTACTTTCTAAAGTGTACTTATTTTCATATTTCATATTTATTAGCACATTTTTAAACATTGAAAATTTTAGGCTCAAAATTGTCACCGTAACATACACTGCGAGTATATTATAAAGATACACATTTTAGAGTTAACACATTAATTTTATGTGCGAATGTATTTCAAGTTACATTTCAGTCTATGTTATGAGTTGAAGTTATTCATGCTTATTAAAAGGTTTCTGATGTCCTTTAATTATTAAAACTGAGCTTTTCTAATAGTTATTAACCACTAAAATATATTTAGAACAAAATTTGTTTTTCAAAATTAGCATGCTTCAGGATAACTATTCATAAATACACTCAAAATATAAAGATTCAAGTACACAAAAGTGTGCTAAATTTAAGTCGACTTAGTAAATGTATCTTTTGCCTGGGTCTAAATCTCATGCAACCTATCCAGCGGTTTGGATGGCCTAATGCATTGAATTCTTCCACAAACACTTACCTTGCATTTAAAAGCACTTTATTGCCATGCCAATTACAGAAAGACAGACTTCAGTCTGTATTTCCGCTGACACTGCAGAAACCTTTCATGCAAATATTCACATTCACACATGTCTAAACCCCTCCCACTATGCTTATGAAAAAGCTCTGGCAGGAAACAGCAAATAAAAAAATTGAAAGCAACTAAGAAAAAAAAGTGTTCTTGCTATCTGAGCCTGCCAGAACGAGTCTGTGCTCAGACACTAAAAAAAACAATGAAAAGACATAATCTCATAGTTTTGGCTGACATCAAAATATACATTTGTACCTCAAAACCTCAATATATTCAAGCCATTAACCATTGCTTATTCTTAGAAATCAAACACCCCTTTAAGTGAACACACAGTATACCAGACCAGAGGATATGTTCCAAACACAGAAAATACAGGATGTGGACCAAAAGTATTTAACGCACTAAGGTTGAGTGGCAGGCTTGATTAAAAGGAAAAAGTCTGCACAAGTTAAAAGATTTGGTAAGGGAAACTCTCTACCCAACAAATGTGGGGGCTCATTGTGTTTTTGAGGACTTTCCATCCAAGCTTTTTTCTATGCTCTGATTCAATTTACTGTGAAATGGGGGAAATTCAATGAAAAACTGTCTGAATATTCTGAGATAACCCACAATGAGATCATTCTGATAATTCCCCACAATGGGATCATTCAGATTGTATCATCCAACAATAAACAATCTAGAATCATTATGGACTACAGTGCCTTTTGCTCCATGTGTCTAAAACAGGAAATTGAAGAAATACATTAGAATGTCGTTTTACTTATTACTCCGCACAAGCAGCCTTTGCGAAGTCTGAAACAAGCAGTGTTTGCGAAAGTCCCCCTCTCAAGGCCTCCTGGACAACCTCTATGATCTCACAAAGAAAGTAACAGCTGTACTGGGCCAAGGACAAACACAGTAGTGAACTTTATGGAATAGTGATAAAAGCTGAAGTTTTGCAACATGGCAGGGGGGATGGAAAAACAGGGGAGAGCATGATGGAGACGAAAGAGATGGGGGGGGTTTGAAAAGAAAAAACAGAGGCGAAAATAGAGGCAGAAAGAAACTTGAGATGAATCATCAGAGAAGCAAGGAGAGATTGAGGTAAGATGTTTGGTCAGAATGACTAGAGATGGGAAGTATGACGAGATAAGAAGTGGAGATTGATAATTCTGTGGATGGATTTTAAACACGTTTTTCTGATCTAGTGATGAAACAGGCAGAGACATTTCTTCTGTAAACATACACTAAATTCCGTTCATTTGTGCAGAAAACATGTAACACAATCACTTTTTCTTCCTCTATCGCTCTCACTTTTTGTCTCTCTGTCTCTCTTGCTCTTTATCTCTCTCTCTCTCTCTTTTGTTGCCTTCCACTGAATCACATTAAGCAATTGTCACAGCTTGTCTGATTCTGCAACAGCTACAAATTTGAGTAGGCTTACTCGCTACAAAAACAAATAAAAAATCAGAATAAAAAATATAAATTCAGGAAAACAATACAATAACAATTTTCTCTAAAACACTAAACCTTATTGTCTGCACTGAGTACTCACTTGTAAGAACCCACGCACTCTTTTGGCAAAACCACAAGAACTTTTGATCTGTTTAGACACAACTTGCCAACACATTTTCTTTTTGATGTATCTGCGCTGCAAATGGTAAGCACAGGTAACAAAAGTCAAACACAATTAAAGCACATGTGTCACCGCTTGAACACAACAACTCAAAACTGATCACGCTTGTGACTAATTATATGAGGGAACAAATACAGTAAGCCAGTTCAGAGAGCACAGCTTTGTGAGGCCCTATACAGTGGATAGAAATCGGAGAGGAAGAGTTTTTGTGAGAGGTTTTTAAAAACCTAAAATACAAATACTCAAACTAAATTCACAAAAGCTCAAATTTTCTGACAAAAACTGTTGCTTCAAAGCAATTCCACCTGCATTCTAAATTCTAAATGTAATATTACTCTCAGAGCGTCACGGTGGCGCAGTGGGTAGCACGGTCGTCTCACAGCAAGAAGGTCGCTGGTTCTAGGCTCGGCTGGGGCAGGTGGCATTTCTGTGTGGAGTTTGCATGTTCTCCCCGTGATCGCGTGGGTTTTCTCCGGGTGCTCCGGTTACCCCACAAGTCCAAAGACATGCGGAATAAGTGAATTGAATAAGAACAATTGCCCATAGTGTTAAAGTGTGAATGTGTGTGTGAATGTTTCCCAGCGATGGGTTGCGGCAGGGAAGGGCATCCGCTGCGTAAAACATATGCCAGTGAGTTGGCGGTTCATTCCGCTGTGGCGACCCCGAAAGGGAATAAAGCCGACATGAAGATGGATGGATGGATATTACTCTCAGATCCTCACACACACGAACTCACACGCACACACAAACATTACAGATTACAACACACATTACAATAACAAACACTACAGAGCATTCATCAGACACTACAGAGAAAATCACAACATCCAGGTCATCTATTTACACACAAGTTTATTGCAAAAAGTAAAGAAAACATACAAAACAAAACAATCACACCTCTGAAAATTCTCATAACAAATCTGTGTTTTGGACCTTTTTTTAACCTTCTGAACACTTAGAAATGCATGTGAACAATTTTGAATCTTCTGTTTAGTCAATAACCATTGTGCTTTAGCTATGTTTCACTTTTAAAAGTGTTTATTTTGAAAAATCGGATTCTGCTAGTTGCATCTTTTGCGACACTGCCGTACCTCAACCGACCACAAGGGTGGTGGGGTCAGAAGGGAGCAGGTTCTCATTCACTCCGATGTCAAAACTGCCCAACTTTGAGGTGAAAAAGGAAAATATGCACAAACCCCAGGTGTTTTTTTTTTTTATTCAGATGCAAATCTTCATGAACTTTCAGAGGGGATGAATTATTAGATCTGTTTGGTTAAGATATAAAATAAGATTTAAACATTCAGCCAATCAGACATGTGCGCTATGCCTATGATTCAAGGAGCCATCATGAATCACATCAAAATCAACTTTCTCAATTAAATATTTTTTTCGTTCTAGAGACTGGGAACTCTTCTGCCACCTTTCTGTTATACAACGTTCTGAACAAAGTTGTGCATGCATGTGCTTCCTGACAATCCATGAGGGCATAGCTCTCTGTTCACTTGGTTGTTGATGCATCCCCAAGATGAGAATATTACAAAATTACAAAACTGTATTTTACTGGTACTGTGTGGGAAATGAGAGGTTATAGTTTCAGGTCTGTTTAAGATAATTGGTCTCCATCCTTCAGCTGGAACCCATGATGACTCTTTGTGCTGAATGAGTGGTGTTTGCTGGACCCTTGCGCTGGGGTAAATCTGGTTCCCATTAGACTTGAGGCCCAGAGGTCATTTTTTGCGCAGGACATAGTGTTTCTACCCCACTGGGCTATGTAACAGAGGATATCAGCTGAAAAACCTCCAATTTTTATAATCCATCCCTGTTCTGGAAAGAGAAGAACTGATAAAATATTTGCGAGGTTCTTTGACTTTGTGTGTAAGTACATCCATCTATTGTTGAGTGTACATGCTTTGACACTGATGAACCTTGCCCATTTATAATAATCTTCTCAAAGTTTAAACAGCGAGTGAAGACAAGTTATGCTTCAAATGGGTTTGGCATGTCAGGTAAATTTTCCCTTAATGCTTTGCAAACAAGAACACTTCTTGGAGGCCTGAATCATCCCATTAAAATCAGCTCAGGCCTTCTGGGAGACACATTTAATCATCTATCCTACCTTTTCATTTTGTCTAGAAATATTACACAACTATCCAATTTTTAGGAAAGTCTGAGCAGGAGCTGCTTGCAGCAGTAAAGCCTAACATTAATGGCTAAAAGAATCCAGTCTGCTTTTGAAGTGGTTTGACATTGACACCTCCGTTGTTGGTTCGCTAAGGTTATAAAATCTTTACAGGATTTAACACTCACGATACTAGACATACAAGAGATCCGGGAGCCACTTTCAGCCCAGGATCTAGTAAAGACATCCCTTTCCTCTGTTTAAATAGGGGTGGAGGGCTCTCAGCCTTACCCCAGTTCCCGTTTCACAGATGTAAGCAGATTTATAGACTCAAGAGTTCCACTTGAGCTTTCCTGGAATCTAGTCATTTTGGTGGAGCATGGGGAGGTTGAGAGGGTGAGCACATGCTGGTGAAAGAGGGAGACCATATTTCTTTCTAGTTGTTAAATCAATTGACCCCCAGATGTGTCAAAGTTTATTGAAGCCTATTGATGGCACAACAACTTCCTGCTCGCTGATTTTAGGTTGCATACTCACCACTGGCTCCATTTTCGCCACAGTGTTAAGCCCTGGAGAGTCAAAGGGACTGTTATTTGAGACTGACGATCCTGAATGTAAACTTCGACATGCCTCAGGCAGTGACCCATAGTGCTGCAGAGTGCTAGAAAGGGTGAGGTAAAAGACTTTGTGGTGAAAGGTTTGCTTGTTTAAAGACTCACCATTATATTCATGTGAATTGAACTAATTTGTTTCAAGAACATATAGGGAGTCCGCCACCCTTGAGATGGAAAATGGGGTGAGTCTGATGTTTGTGAAGGACAAGAAGAGTATATAGTCAAAGAAAACAAGTTGACTTTATTTGTTAGCTGACCACTTTGCAATTGTGCCACAGTGACATCAGGGTCGGAAATTTAGCTTTCTGATTAGAGTTTAAATAAAGGGCTCTTGTTGTTACTTTTCTATTAACCGCTTTTGAAAATGTATTTATTTAAACCAATGAAGATATATATAGAATGTACATAAGTTTGGCTGCAATTATTTCAAGAAATCATGTTTGAATTGTCATTAAATTAGTTTTACTTGTAGATTACTCTTATTTTCTGCAAATTAAAAAATGGTTTAATGGTTTGTTGCCTAAAGGCAGATCTGCTGCATGGATGAAGATGAACATTAATTTTGTTTTTAGCTTCCTGTGCATTTTTTTTCTCTCACAGAAGTGTCTTAAGAAAATGTACAGAAATAGACCTTTTCAAACCTTTTTTTTTTTTTTTCAGGTAAATTCAGTTGAAGTAAACATTTTAAAGATTTAATCCTTAAAAAAATTTGTTGGTAAATTTTATGAATTTTAGAAATTAATTATTAATTTATAATTAGAAAACAAATATCATGTATAAATTTAGCGACTCTAATGTGAGACATTGTTTCATTTTCATTATTTATCCTTATTTTTTGGAAGGGTATGCATTTTGATTTTGAATGCCGTTTACTCTTTTGTATGATGTACGATTTTGAACTATTATCACGATTGAAGAAAATTTTCAACCCTGCCACTACACTTTACTTTTTCTTTTTTAACACAGAAATATAATCACAGAACCATAATTGCAATTATCTGTAAAGTTCGGACACAATGAAAATCTGCTCTGAGAAGAAAAATATTACTGTTCGTAACTATGCCAACTCATGATGCAACAGAAAATAACCCCCTATAATTAATCACTCTCAAGCAAGTAATTTAAGGCGTCTCAAGATGGAGGCCATTTGCAGCAGTCTGCTTTCAGTTAGCACCAGCACAGACAACTCTGTCAGGATTCTTACGTGGGAAGATTAACAGCGGTCCTCTACAAGGCTATCAAGAGTAGATGTTCCTCAGTTTATGAAGCATTCTTCACAGCAGCTGCAACATGCCAAACTCAGTCTTTAAGATAAACTTTGGAATTTACTCAGCATAACTCTTCAGTAGACTGACAGTGAAGCTTCTGTTATGATCTAAACACAAAACGCAACCAGATATGTAAACACATAGAGATTTGGCCAAAAGATAACGAATGCAAAGGCAGAATTTCAACAAAGACTTTAGCCTCATTGGCCTGGCCTAATTTAGGTGTTACCCCTTGTTTTTCCTTTCACCCTTTCTAATACCTGCCAGATGTGTAAACTCCCATTAGAAAGTAGTGCTTTGGTATTTTTTTCTTTTGTATTTTGAGTCACCATTATTGTTTCCCCTTTGCTGAGTTTGATTCTCAAGATTTCATCAAGGTCATTTGGTTGACGCAAGATTCTGTAAACCATTTGTGCAATTTGACTCCTTCCTTTAGGCTAGACAAGGGGAAAAGGTTAGCATGTTTGCTTTACAACCAGATGGTGTCTTTTGTTATGTTCACTGAACCGGTAACTTATTTACAGAGTTGAACGGCAGTTCCATGACACTCTGTTGCTAGGCATTACATGTTTGTGATTTCAGCAGTTTGAGCCTTTTGAAGCCAGTTTTACTTCTGATAAATGGCCATCAATGCAACTACTTACGTGGTTCAACTTTTATTAAGTTAAACTTGAGTTTGTTTATTTTTTAATGTCAATTCTACCTCAGTTAAATCTTTTTATTATAGCGAACTTCAGAAAAAAATCACACTTTTCCAGGTGTTTGAACGGAAATGCGTTTGAACATCCACCCTGTAACAACCAACACCACTCAATATTTGGGGAAATAACCACAAATGTTTAAAAAATAGAAGTACTTAGTTTGCTTTGTTTGTAATTTTCCTTGTCACTTCTTTTTACCCACTCAAAGTAGCAAAGACCGAATAGCCCCTGCAGATTGATGGTGGTTTACTATAATAACAGTCTTCATTTATTCACAAAAACTCCAGGGAACAGTAAACAACTTCTGGATGATAGGATGAGGCAGGATCAGCAGGAGCTCGGGTTCATTTAAAGGGCCAGACTTCAACATGCGCTATTTTTGACCAATTTGTTTGACAAGCTAAAGGGGGGTGATGTTTTTCCTAATATTGATGACAAATGTAACTGTAGTACTATGATTTGCTTTTCAGAAAAACTAACCAAACAACTCAAATAAACTTTTTTTTGTTTAATTTAAATAAAGAATCACACCATTTTTTTACTATAATTATGCCCCCTTTTAAACAATGCACATTTACATGTCAATTAATTTGTTTGATTTCTTGAGAACAAAAATTGAAAAATGTTAGACTCAGTTTTATTATCAGTCATGTGTTTTTCAAAGAAAAGTAAAAAAACATACAACATTTACTGAATAAAACTATCGCTAATAAAATACAGCAACTGCAATTGTTTGTTAATGCTGGGAATATATTCAAAGTAAAGACAAATGAACTTTTTTTAAGTGTCAAAGTAAGTCATTATAAAATGTTTGATTTAACAGTAAAGGAAGTTTGATGGGATTAACATGCATGGACTTAATTATAGCTAGCAGGACATACATAACTGGTCGGCTTTGTGATTCTTACAAACAATAATTGTACAAACAGCTGTGCATTGAACTCATCTGTCATCATCTCTTCAGCAAGATGAATGTTATCTCAATCTAAATGTTAGTGGGGAGAAGGCCTTTGGTGAAAGCTGATGCTGTCCACGCTTCCTTAATGCGGTTTGTGTTCCACCATATGGCAAAACGGAGCCACTTCAAGTTAACTCTGTGCTATTTCAGTTTTATAAATGGAGCAGGCTGCCAATGGTTCAGATATTAAACTTGCTTCTCAAACACTGGCAACAATTTTAACTTCAAAAGCTTGTGTTATTGCACTTCTGATTGGAACTGGGCGATGAGATCTGTTAGTTTTGATTGGCTGTGGTCTGTGAAGTCATATTCTAGCTATGGTACAGCTGTAACAACAACAGCAGACTTTTCCAGTGCCCTGTGTCTACAGCTTCACATAAGTCCCTATTCATGCACGAGTCTTCTGAAGCTAATGGCAAACATCCTTTCACCGTCTCATTGGGTATATTTTTAGATACCCTAAAAGCAGAAGTGAGACGTCCCTGAATGCTGATATGAGCAAAATGAAGAAGCCGTTGCTGAGTGGTGTCCTCGCTTGGAAGTGCACATGTCCTTGGTACATTTTTCAACATGCTATCAGAATAATTGTATAAAACAATAGATACAAGCTGAGCCTGTAAGTGTCTGTTGCAACACATCCTTTTCTCAAGTAAATCCAGTAAAACACCACAGGAGGTTTTAGCTGGAAGCATTAGTCTGAAAGTCTGGACCCTGTGGTGCTCTGACAGGATAGTGTGACGTTTAGAGCCCAGACACTATGCTGTCTCTTCCTTTCGGTCTCTTTGTAATTTTATGGTACTCATACTCATCGCCAGGCTCAAAGAAATTTTATTGGGATTCTAAAGAGTTTTTTTCTGCATTGACTAAGTACGACTAGACATTTGAAACTGCTGCGCTCACACACAACAGGAAATGTTCAGTCTGTCAACTTTAAATCTCATTAAATCTCATGTTGTATTTCAAATGACATTGAGAAAATGCTTGGTCTTAGTTTCTTTACTAATGTATGATATTAGGTATGCAATGTTAACTCTAAGGAGTCCTAACATGTTGAAGTATTAGTTAATCAATCAATTACATTCATATTTTTGAAAGAATTTTCATCTTTAGCTTGATAATTGCACTTTTAAGTGCACTCGACTTTGCTGTGGCTGATCGCAGTTTATGCATACAGAAGATCTTAACAACTACAAGCGTTTGTGTATGTTATGGCAGCCACTGACATATGTGTGGTGATGTGGTTGCTAGTTTTAATGTAGTTTGAGGTCAGAAAATCAAACAAGGGTCTGTCAAATCGTAGTTTATCAAAACAGTCTCACAGCTGGCACAAGTGTATTCTTTCAACAAGTTCATTTTAATTACAACAAATCAATTTTATTCAGTGTCACATTGTGTTTGTATTATTATTATAATTTTTAAATTAACTACTATATTTAGGTTGGCTTGTATGGTCTATTTTCATGCGATGCAAGGAAGCGGGACAAAAATAAATGGATATTAGCACTGTTATATCTGTTACACCATACACACAGTAGAGTTAACTTACAATATTCTCAGCATTCATAAAAGACAATATTCTTAGCACTTAGAGGTCCATGCCCTCTTGAGCTCTATGTATCAGCAAACTAGTTTAATTAAAGTAAATTAAGTTTGTGAAGATACAAAAAATTGATTTTAAAATCAAGCCTTATGCAGCAAAAATAACTCCTAAATGAAATTTCAGAATTTTTTTTCTGAAATTCTCAGACACAGCTTTTTCTGGACAGGTGATACATTTATTGATTTACTAACAGGTGTATCAATAAAAACAAGTACTTTTATTAAAGTAAACTTTTAAATCAACTAATTAACTACTCTTCTATTTACTTGAGTTTATTATGACCCAGATGATAGTTTTCCATTGTGAAAAGCTCTGCATTGGCTTTGAAGATCTAAATGATATAATCTCGTCTCTGTGATGTTTATGTCTGGATGTTCTGGATTCTGTAGCATATGCATGACCTGATCAACGAAAGCCTGTTTCACCCTCTACTGATCCACCTCAGTGCAGTTCCTCCACTCCCTGCACGCTTAAACTTTGTGTCCAGCTGTTCTCTCATTTCCTCTCCCAAACATCTTTGATTCTCTCCTGCATCACTCCTTTTTATTCCTCTGACCTTTCTAGAGTTCTGGATCAATTTGCTTGACTGCGTTACAGCCATGCTTCAGGTTGCATGCAGGCTTGCTTCATTAAGACAGGAAAGCTTTGGATGTGTACAGCATCTGGGTTCATTTTGAGCACACTGGTCACACTCAGCCATTTTACCTCGGGGAAAGAGTGAAATGCTTTAGTGGGAACATGCTGGGTTAGCAAATGAGCCTCTGGTGTGGTGATTCCTAATCCATGTAGAAAGACCGTATGAGGACCTCAGTTATAGATCATTTGACTGTAACATCAAAGGGGTCAAGAGTGCCCCATATGTTAGGTACATGCTGTGAACATGATCTTGCATGGTGCTCAAGTGCCCTCCGGCCCCTTGCCTTCTGTTGAGTAAGAGTCATTCACGTGAATGGATTGGGTGTTTACTTAAGATGTTTGATTTATAGAACATTTTTAAAGATCATTCATGTTAGTTTATTTGTCAGTTTTGTTGTGGTTTGATTGATTTAATATTTTCAGGTCTCTAACTATATATTTACTAAAGTGTATGAAAAAAATCCATAAATTTCTACTTGAAGATTAAGCTTGACTTTAGACACTAAGATACAAAAATATGATTAACATAGTTTCAGAGTTCTTCTGTCTTGCCCACCATGTGTTTTTTCTACATGTGTTTTTTCTTCTTTGTACCAATCATGTGGTATTTTTGTGTCACATGACTGGTTGATATTTTGTTCCTGTGTGTTTTGCAATTCATTGTCTTGTTTTTTTGTTAGATTTTCAATTCTCATATGGTTCCTTCCTTGTTTTTTCCCAATGAAAAGTATACATATATTGTGCAGACTCCTGTCACTTTTGAGATGATGATATGACAAATTAAAGCTATAAACATGAGCTAGTTGCTTGAAGAAACTTTGAGATTCACATGGTGATTGCTTCACTTCATCAAGTCCTTGAAGTTCAGGCGTCAGTAGGGCTGATTATAATAGGAGCGATTAAGTTCTCGCGTGCATTCTCTAACCCTAGCCACCATTTAAATAGGAGTTTTGTTCCAAGGCTGTGACGTGTTGAATCTGGAATATTTTCCAGCTGAAATCAATCCACAATGTTAGATCTGGTTAAATCGTGTGAGTTTAGAAGTCCTGCTGTAAAAAAGTTAGTTTAAATTCCTGGTGGGAAAATTAGCCCCCATGCCGGGGACCTGCATCAAAACCACACCAGCCAAGCAGGGCTTTTTAGCAAAGCAGAACACAGGAACTAAGCTCAAGTACCTTCTTCTGATCCAGCATAAGTCAGATAATGAATCTGATAGTGAACGTCTGTCAGTGTTGGGTTTCCAAGACAAAGGGACCCCAGAAAGAACTGATGGCTGCCATATGGTGGATGGTTGAAACGACAGATTTTGTCTTTAGAATTTGTGAAGATAAAGTGTCTGAAAAATGAGGGTGCTCCATACCCATATGTTTTGTCATCGTCCATATTCCTTGAACTGGTACAAGCCAGCCTTATTGTATCTTCACACGTATTTAAATCCCTGATACGATCAACAGCAAGTCCTGGCTGGCTTGGACTTTAAAACCTTTGCTAAATCACATTATAGTACTCGAATTACCACACAAATAACTGGCCCTCCTCGAAAACATGGTCTTGTTAGTAAGACAGTTAATAAGGAAAAGCGTAAAAATGGGGTTGTGGATTAGCATTGTGTTGTGTTAAAGACACTTGAGGACTCCTGTAAATAAAGGCCTAATCTCCAGGAAGCCACAGATTCCTCCCCCTGTTCCACTTGACGCCTTCTTGGAGGAGCACATTTCAGGCCCCTGTGAACACTGACAGGGCTCTAAATCTGTCTTGAGTAGCAAACAAATATGTTCTCATAATTAAATCCTGTGGAAATGGAACATATACACATATTCAATAACAGGAAGCATTTCGAAGCATGGGAATCACCTTTTGGCCTCAGTTAAATATCATGTGAAGCTTAACAGCCCTCATAGGCCAAGCAATGCTTATTATTTCACAGTTCAATATAGCTCTTTTACCAAAAAGCTTGCTTTGTAAGGACAACAAAGTGGTCAAAGATGCAAACAACTATGCTGACGATAGAAAACTTTGCATTTACTGACCAGAATACAAGACCCTCAGTCAAGCTCAGTCTGTTTTTGTTAGATCCATGCTTCCTGTAAACCATAGGACCCTTTTGTTCATCCAAGCAACTCAGCAAAAAAACTCTTAACACTCATGAGAACAAAATTCATTTATTGCTTGTTTTTTGTCTCAATGGAAGATATGACTTTTCAATCTCTGGATTCTTTACAATTCGATGTGGTTCCTTTTTATGTTTATTTTTTTACACTGACACTCTGAGAGTTTGATGCTTGAGTATTTTGGTGATACGAGTATAGAGTCCAGTCTCAAAATGTTTCAGCGATGAATTTACGTGCTTATTTATTTAATACAAGTCGTAAATTCAATCCAGTGATTTTAATATACCAACCAAATGCTTCTGACTGACCAGACAGGTAGGTATTTGTAGAAATATAATTGCTTTTAATTGGGAGTTAAATGTTTTACATTTCAAAATGTGTTGAACTATTGGTTGATTTTCTAAATGTTTAGAAAAAAGAGTTTTCTGTGCATTAATTTCCTTTATTTGTAACTTTATTTTTAGTGGTCTGACTGACATAAAGCATTTAATGTCCAAAACTGCATAAAAAGGAGAGGAAATTAGAAATGTATTTCAAATCTGAATGCATATATTGAACATTTATTGTTGATCTGACTAGTATAGGAACTACATATGAGCGAGAGGATACAATTTTTGTTTTGAAGCCTCTAAAATATCTGAAAGTGTAAAATTAATTGAAATTTGAAAAAGCTGTGCTTTTATTGAATTTATTTGTGGTCTGACTAGCATTGTAATTGCATAGGAAGTTGAGGAAAAAGTTTCTTTTAAGTCTATGAATACTAGCATTAGAAATACATACGAGAGAGAGAGTATCATTAAAATATATAATTGTCTTGTTATTTATCTAACTTGAACTACACATAAGAGAGGGTGTGGAAAAACACAGTTTAAAACCTCTTGTCTAAAATATCCAAAAGTGTTAAATGCATTAAAATGTGAGAAAAGAAAAGCAAACATTTGCACCTGTGATAATTGAAAAGATGTGTCAAGTGAACGCATGGAGATTGACAAACGATTGTTGTTAAAGAAAGTCATAATTCTGCTGTTGACAAGTCACCAATAAAGCTCTGCTGAAAACAAACTGTTAGCTGAGCATAAGCACCATCTCACAAAACAAAGCCGGCCTTTTGAAAAGGGAAAACGAGCAGGTGATAACAGGTAGGATTGCGTGAGGGGGCATGGGGTTTTCAGCCTGTTAGACATGTGGCGCGGCTGACACTTAAGCCACTAATGGATGATTAGGAGGAAGAAGAGATCAGCCATCTTGACTCCAGCTGCCATTATTTACTCTCTTTGTAGTGACTGAAGGGTTGAAGTGAAAGAACAGACACCTCCACACAGAACATGTTCATGTGATATATAAACTTTCCACACAGAAAGTCTAAAATTGGCTTGTCATTTAAAGGCACTGTGGGTGTCCGTTTTTCCTGTTCTGATGCATGATCTTTTGTGCAGTTCATAAGCCTTTAATGTGGATAATAAAAAAAATTATGCATGACTAATATATATATATTTTTGGTATTTTAGAAAATACTCTACATAAAAGGCAAAAAGGGCTGTCAAAACATTAAAATCTTAAGTTTTTAATTATGAAGGAAAACTCCTAAAAATAACATATGGACATTGCTGACACTGCACCCTTTCAGCTGGAACTAGAATATGAAATGCAGGAATCGATGAGAACCACTATGACTCCAGGCCCATCACAAGACTCACTGATCACAGGGCTGCAGAGCACATGACAGAAAGAGAATCTAAAACGTTTATCACCAGGGATCCTATGGAAAATTCTTCAGATATAATGTTATGCTTATACAATTTAAAAGGTTTAATTTTGATTCATGGTGCTGAATGCAGTGTATAGAGTATGAGTTTTGAGTACTTCTGATTAATTTTGCTCTGTTTTAATTTACTCAGGTAAAATTAAATAACTTTTTTTTTTACTAAATTAGAAGAAAAAAAGTACTTAGTTACTATATTTTTGCTTTGTAAGGTAAGTTCAGAACTAGTCAGTAGCAAGCACTCAATTGATTTTAAGAGTCAAAGTAGTCAGAAGTACTAAAGACATCTTCTCTATACACCTCTGACTCTATGCAGTCTTTGGACTCAAAACAGACATGTACCTAGACCAACAGCAGCTTGATGATATTTTGACGGCTCCTTCTGATTGGTTGCAACTTGTATGGCCCCAAGATAAGCTCTATTAGGCTCTTCTAAAGAATTTTTGAACAATCAAAACATGATTTTTGTTAATCCACAGACATTGTTAGAAAGGAAAACAAGGCAAAAATATTTTATTTGTGTAGCAAATTTTCGTAAAAATCTTCAATTGAAATTGCTTTACAGTGGAATGAAAACAGATAGAAAACTGTCAATAAAACACATCTTGATAAAAAGAAAGAGAAACACATTAAAAGCATTAAAATTTGTAGAAAAACAGGGAATTAGAAGTTTAAACACATCGCTGAACATCAGTGCTCAGTAAGTAAAAGCACATTTAAATAGATGTGTTGAGTCTAGATTTAAACGTGACTAAAGTTTTAGCTCCTCTTATCTCTTCTGGTTCCAGCTGCAGGCAGCATGGTAACTAAAAGCAGACTCTCCTTGTTGGAGCAAACCTGTGGTATTTGGAAGTAACTGATTTGAACCCAGTGATCGCTGAGTTCTGTTTGGTTTCTATACATCAGCAGAACTGTAATGTATTTTTGTGCTGAGCAGCTCTTTAAAATCGATTCTGAATGTCACTGGCAGCCAGTGTGGGCTCCTGAGGACTGGCATTATATGCTCCAAACTTCTAGTTCTGGTCAAGATCTGTGCAGCTGCATTCTGCATTCTCCAGCTGGCTAATATTAATTCTGGGGAGACCAGTTAGAAGATCGTTACAATAATTAAAATCTGTGATAAAAGTGTGTACTAGTTTCTCTAGATCCTGACTGGAAGCAAACAATCTGATACTTTCAATGTTTATAAGATGATAGTGATAAGCTCTTTTCAGCATTGAATGAAAAGGAACATAATCTAATCTGGATTCCCATGACAATTCCAACCTTAACATTGTTAGCACCAAGTTGGTTCCGACCAACCGAGAAACAGAACATAGGCGTTAATACAACTGTGACCAGCGAGACAGCACAGCATGAGCTTGGTAGGAGGTAGGCTACTTGGTTCCTGATGTGCCATTGTCCTGCTATTCCTGCTGCTCTACTTCGACCCACAGACAATGTGCTCAAAAAAACTTTAGAGTTTGTTTGATCTGCTGTGTTTCATAAAGACTAGAAGCTAAGCTGGACATAGATTTAGCACTTCAGGAACAGGACTGTTTTAAAGGCTAAAGTCAAAACGTTAAATGTGTGGAGATTTAAAACG
The DNA here is from genome assembly GCA_900490495.1 of Danionella dracula. Lineage (NCBI taxonomy): Eukaryota > Metazoa > Chordata > Actinopteri > Cypriniformes > Danionidae > Danionella > Danionella dracula. The sequence goes on along the minus strand of UELW01000444.1, from coordinate 137,862 downwards.
TTTAATAGCTGTTTTGATTCTCCCCACAATCTACAGGCAAAGGTGGGTAGAGTATCCAAATGTACTCAAATAAAAGTAAAAGTACTCGAAAATATGTAACCAAGTAAGAGTTAAAGTAACTACTAATTTAATTACTTGAGGAAGTGTAAAAAAGTATATAAACAAAATGTACTTAAGTACTCAGGTACTAGTTAAATCTGATCTGACTGATACAAGGTAAAAACACTAGCTATTTCATAGTATTTCCTCTAGATTACTTTAGCTTTTTTCCTAAAGGAAAAATAATCTATAGTTGATTGCAAACTATAATCAAACCTACTTTACTAATGAGATACAGATTACGTGCACTGTGAAATCCATATTTATATGCACAGGCGTCATATTTCTACATGCGTGATGTCTGTGCGCTCATGATATCAGTGTGCTACAGTCTGCAGCGAGCCTCAAGTAGCTGGCATCAGCCTCAACATCTCAGATAAATGTCAAAAAGCTTGCATTTAGATTTATTTCCATGACATTAGTAAAGGGGGAACGCGGTTAAAACTTAACTAAATTGAATTTTGATGTAACTTTGATAGAGCGTTTAGCAAAAAGCAATTTGTACTTGTGCTCACTGAAAAGAACTAACTAGCAAAAGAGAACAAATTAGTAGTTAAGCAAAAAGTAAGCTCAGCATTTCTCTGGTTCTCTATACTAGTGACAGTGGAGTAAAATTATCTCAATTTGAATCAGGTAGATCTGAAAATGGAGTAAATTTGTCAGTTGTGCAAGAATTAAAGTGAGCAATGTTAACTACTCAAAAACATACAAACCTCAGTGTATACACTTCCAACTTCATCTTAGAAATAGTTGAAGATTAATTAATTAAGAAAACGAACAATGATTGTCTATTTATGTAATTTCTTATAAAGAGAAGCAACCTGGGCCCGAGAACCCCCCAAGAATACGCTGAGATTCGGGTGGAGGAGGGAATTTTGCATTTAATCGTCAAAGTGGAAGTGAAGATGCTGCTGTTGTAGATTTTTGGTAGTAGATGAGAAGGATTACCTGTTGATTTTTGCTAATTATATTATTCCTTTGGAAATTGCGTTCATGGCTCAACACAAGATATATCTGTTGCTTTGATTATTACAATACTATCAAAATCAACTGAGGATATGCACGTATTGTAAATATTCGTTTTAATGTTATCAAAAGAAATGGATAAGACATTTTTATCTTTAAAAAGATGAACGAATACTGAAAACAGTACACATATATCTGTTACAATCACAAATATGGTGAAAGAGTATCAGCATTTACCATCACTAGAAATGTTCCTTCTTTCTTTAAAGGGGAAGGGTAAATATGAGGACAGTTCTGTATTTCTCAACTGTCTGGGTTCTTTTGAAAGTCTCTTGTTGTTCATTTAAAGATTATTTTATATACAGCTTAACTTCTGCTAAGTTTAATAACTGATGGTTATTCAAAAAGCCACAAAAGAGGATGTTTTCCATCATTCACAGTGTTATAAAATTGTATCTACTTATCGAGTGTTATCAGAAATACAATACTTGAAGCATTGATGGGAAGTTTTAATTTCCTACAATGCTAGCAGCTTTCATTTGCTATTAAACGTCTATCCTCTGATAGGATCATGGCACAAACCATGAACCAGACATTTGAAACCACGTTTGGCAAACCAAATATGATGTGTCAGTGCCTTTCTGAGTATATGTGACATATATAATGGTGAGGAAATTAAGTTCAAGGCAGTGAGTTATTTTGGGCGAGTTCCTGAGGTGAGCAGGAGGAACATTCAGAGATCTTGCTAGTGGTGGAAAGAGGTGGGGGTGGTCAAAACAGCTGCCAGATGTGGAAGAGTCCCAAGAGCCCTGTCACATTCTCACACAATGCTGGGCTTGTGAAGTCCCCACAGGAAGGGAGGTCAGGGATCCTGACCCCTCCCCAAATGGACAGAAATGTTAAAATGAAGTCATGTATATTGAGTTTGTTGTTTATTGTTGTCTTTAGATCTAAACACCTGAATTACAAGGTGTTTTTTCTTTTAAAGAGGGTTTCTTTCAAAGACGGACCAAGCACACAGGTTTGACCAGAGCCAATGTAAGTTCACACAGAAGTTTGATGGTCGTTATTTGCATTCTTCCGTTTAGTGATTGGGTGTCAATACTTTTATTGTTCATTGTTTGAGACGATTTTCTTTACTGCTCATGTCCATCCATCTATTATCTTCTCTTTCTTCCCTTTCGAGGTCGCCACAGAGGAATACGCCAAATCTTCTGGCATATGTTCCAGCCGCAACCCATTGCTGGGAAACATCCACACACACACTCATTCACACTCAAACACTATGGACAATCGTTTTACCCAATTGACTTTGGACATGCAGACTCCACACAGAAATGCCAACTGGCTCAAGGCTCGAACCTGCAACCTTCTTGCTGTGAGATGACTGCGCTACCCACTGCGACACCGTGATGCCCCCTCCTCATGTCTACATCTGCACGTTCTAGTCACTCTAATCACAGTAAGTGTTCAGTGTTTGTAATCAACAGGTGTTGACAATTCCCTCATCAAACCATCATTATCTTCCCCTCATTAATTTTCTCTGTTCGCTGCCTTCAGCACACTGCTGAGTTTCCATTGTTATATGCCAGCATGTTTGTTTCTATTAGCTGGACTGCGTTTTTTTCCCTGGTTTTTTCCTCCCACTTAGCTTATTACTAAACCAATAGATAAGCACAAATCAACTACCAACTATCAATGTATCACACATATGCAGAAGAGAAAACAACATTTCCGAGAATGCACAGTTAACGAACATTAACACTCAAGCATAAACTGCTCTTGGGCATGCTTGTAGCTTTATTGATATCTAATCAGAGCCAGCTTCATTAATACTAAATATTATTAAGAAAAAAGTTGAGAAGGAAAGGAACACATGATAATAATAAAACTACAATGTATGTACTGACATCTTTTAAGACACCTCACATAGCAGTAAAACAACACAAAGCAATAAAACCAGATAAGACATACAAAAAGAATAAGAGACATATATTAAAGATTATGCGCCTGTTTGAAAATGTGTTTATCCAAGATTTTAACTTCATATGTACTGCGAATCTCGCTTGGCAAGAGGTTCCAGGAGCAGCGCAGGAGAAGAGAGGATCTTGGTGAAGAGTGTAATATTGGTGGAAGCAGAATCAGAAGTGCTTGGATACAAAATGTTTCAAAAGCTTCTCTGGGTATCTTCCTGTATCTATTCATTCATTCATTCATCTTCATGTCGGCTTTCTTCCCTCTCGGGGTCGCCACAGCGCAATGAACCGCCAACTCTCTGACATATGATTTACGCAGCGGATGCCCTTCCAGTCACAACCCATCGCTGGGAAAACATTCACACTTTAACACTATGGACAATCGTTCTTACTCAATTCACTTATACTTCATGTCTTTGGACTTGTGGGGAAACCGGAGCACCCGGAAGAAAACCCACACGATCACGGGGAGAACATGCAAACGATGCAGACGACCGTGTTTCCCACTGCGCCACCGTGACGCCTCTTCCTGTAACTATTACAGTAAAAACATTTTCTCCAAGGATTTGTATCTGTGAGAAACAAGTTAAAGTTGGGCTCAATGTTACAAAAAAATGTCACATGAGCTTTCAAACTGAGGTCGCATTGCAAAAAAAGATTAAAGACATTACATGAAAGTGACTTGGGTCAGATAACAAAAAAAAAAAATAAATAAATAAATTGTACTGTTCAGACAGACCTGAAAATTTTAAACACAGGTCATGGGCTAAATAAAAAAGGCATTTGGGTAATTTTGGGGTGCAGTCTGAAGGTAGCATTAGATAATGCATATTATTTAATTATTGATTTACTTATACTGTCAGAAAGAAGGTTGATTAATACGAGGTATGTGTATTCACCTAAATTGAAATCTACAACTTTATAACCAAAAATTTAATTTACATTAACTCTATAAAGATTTTGTTTGCCAAAAACAAGCAAAAAGGTTTTTTTTTTGCTAAATGAAAAACATTATTATTAAAATATTCATAAACAATCTTTCAGATATTTTAAAAATTCTTCAAAACAATAAAGTAAAAGTGTTTTTGACACATATGAGCACATATAACAATGAAACAACACTGAACATTTCAGAACTCATCTCGTGTTTTTCATGTGATGACGATATCACAAGTGCACATTCACCCTGTAGTGACTAACACCAGCCGACTAATAATCAATGACTAAGACTAGGCATGGCTCCTTTTTACAGAGACCAAAAACAATTGTCTACCCTACCCGATCCCCAACTGGCCTGCACTCATATTAGACTTTATGTTCAGATTTGGAGCAATATCCATTGAACACTGCACCTACAGCGGACCAAAGTGATCACTTTATGGTAATATTTGAAGAAAGAAAGTCGCTTATGTGATATAAGATTCACACAGACAAGCTCTGGAACACATCATCCAACTGTAAAGCAAACTCCGCCTGCAACATGGAGCACTCACACTAGTCAAACTTTCAAGCTAGTGTGACTGTGTCTGGACTATTTCAAATTGTTCTGTACAGCTGAAAAAATTTTGGGCTTACCGAACAGCTGAGATATAATTTACTTTCTATGGAAAACACCTCTCATAAAACTATCTACATGCTGCTAGAGCCCAGTAACAATGGAACAACATGAGCTTGGGTACTTGAGAAAGTCGTGAAAGGAAGCCACATGTCTGTCGATTAGAAAATTACAGCAGGGGACAAATATTTGGTAAAAAATTCCTGGCTTCCAAACCTGCACTGCTAAAAAAAAATTTTTTTATTTTTTTCAAATTTTGTCTATTTGTGTACTTAGCCTGTAGAGTTATGAAGAGATTCCGAGGAAGATGCAGAGGAGAGGTCCATATGCTGATCTGTGAACGCCTCTCCTCTGGTAAAGCTGTAGGAAGTGTCTCATGCAAGAGAAGTCTGGACTTCGTTGCTTACACTGCTGACCCTGCAAACCTGTCTCTGATGAAGAGGATGCAAATGGATAGTGGTTTAAAAGGGTTTACTCCCTTTTAACAAAATGTATGGGTTTTGTAAATGTGGATGACATTATATAACCTTTTAAAATTCAGAATGATGCAATCGTTTCACACAAAGCAGCTTATACTGATCTGGAATCATTTTAATGTGTCGTTATTCATGATGACTCAGATTTTCATACATGCCCAAGGGCTTAATCTGAACAACAGGATAGAGTTCACCACATGCTCCTAATTAGTATGGAGCTGTCTTTTATTAACGGATCCGAGACAATAGAAAGCTTGAACTGAAATGTACTGCTTAGAGAAGCAAATCTCTCATGATTCATACTGGCCCTCCCTGTGTGAACACCATAAACCCAGTCCCACGCAGTCTCAAACAAGTCTAGACCAAAACTGTACACACCTGAGGCTAAATATGTTCATCCAATCCAATATATGCTTGATACAACCAGATTGTAATTTATGACTATGTATTACACATTGAAAAAAATAAAACATTTTCCAAGTCTATCGAACTGCTTCACGATTCATTCATTGAAAATGTAGTTGTAACTGACCGGACAAATTATTTACGTTGGGGCTCCTAAAATGGAGACATTTTAACCACTTGTAAAACTCTGATCAAGCTATGATTGACTGATTATTCAGCATTTCCCCAAGTTTCCTAGTCTCAAGGAATTCTGCTCCTAAACAATAATGAAGTATAAAAACTATCTTCTCATTGAAAGAAATGCAGTGTTAAAAAATTATTCCCATTGTTTTTCAATTCACCTTTTTATAGACAGTACTATGCCCATTTTTCATTTTTGATTGACAAAATAGAAAACTACTGGTTTCAGGCAATCACTGAATGTGTGTGTAGATATTACAGTTTTGTGATTTGGAGAGAATTTACCAGTAATTTACCATGACTTGCTTCATCTCTATGAGAATGTTTTTATCACAAACTACGGTTTATTCATTTTCCTGCAAAAATTTAACTGGTCAGAATTTGCAGATAGATCAGGATTTAGATTTGGATATAGATATTAGGATATAGACTAAATGGGTGTACAGTTAAATATTGGTTTCTAATGTCTCCTCAAGTGACTTGAATGTACTTTAACCTCTAAAGAATATAAGTGCTTATATTCAAATCCCCACCATCGATCAAGTAAAATCTATCAAATCCTCCATAAAATATACCCTTAATCGATTAACTTCCATGAGTTTTATTTACTTTAAAAGGTACAAATATGGACAGCAGGAGAAAGAAAAAGTCCAATGGTAGTTTAGAATTGTGTCCAGGATCAGTGATCAAGGGGAAAAGTATCTTCATAAATATTCCCTTGAGGAAGGTTTATCTGCAGACTCCAGGTATGACATTAAATGCTGGAACATCCTGCTTTAACATAAAAGCATGCTGGGAGAAGCAAAGGGGCCTTTTGATTTGCATATTAAACATTGAAAAGAGCACGAGGAGCTCGTCGTTTGCAGTTAAGAGTCCTGAAAGGAACAGCTTTCATCCGCTTATTTATTTCAAATTAAGAGCTTACCAAATTTGGGGATAATTTAAGAAAATACAGTATGCAGTGACATTGTGAATTATTGGTGCAACGTGCAATTTGCAGTCAAGACAGGGGTGACTAGTTAGTGAGTACAAATGCATGCTCTAAATTAGGTTACTCTATATTACTTTTTCAGGCTTTGGCAAGAAATGTGGCTTATTAATTTTGTGTGAAAGTCCCTACCTAAAATTATGAAAATCTACCCAGATTGTTTAATTATTGAAATAATTCCCTCTGAAAATTAGGGATTTTTTAACTCTTGGATGATTACTTTCTATAGCATAATTAGCATTGCCCATTATCTCTCTGTCTCTGGAGATAACACTTCATAAATAGCTTAAAGTATCATATCATCTTGTGAGAATTCAGCATCTAATGTTCCCTTTTTTAATTTACCAGAAAGACCCAAATGCTTCAGGAGCAGCAGTTTCCAAAAAGCAAGGAACAATGAGTGGGGAACAAGCAAAGCTGTGCAATATCAGACAGGAAGTCCATCTTTTAAGCCAATGGCTAAAGCCAAAGGTTAACCAAAAGTGAACTGTTAACAAGACTCTTTTTTCAAATGTCCTTGGAGTCGATGGACTGCCTTCAACTGGTCGCAACACATTAACTGATTTGTGTATTTTTATTTGAGATATGAAAGAAAATAATCCTGTTCCCCCATTTCTAACATTCTACAATGGGAGGTTTGAACTACTGGAAAGCAAGCAGTCTACCATTTGGTAAAATTGGACCAGCAAAGAAAGACACCCACACCCAGATAGATTAAAAGTCATAAAAAATCATAGCAAATTTAAATTCAAAGAATTCTAGCTTCACATCTCTGCTGTTTCATTTTGTGCAGAGATGCTCCTTGGCCTTGGATGGCGATTAGTGGACAACAGCCTCATGTCAGGCCACACAGGGGTGCTAAACAACACTAACTCTGACACTCACTTTTAAACATAGAGGAAGAAATTGTTTGCAACAACATAATTGTGAGATATCGGAGAGAGGTGATTATAAACAAATAATGGGGATCAGTTCCAGCTTTAACAGCTACTCTTCTTCTGTGATTTTTTGCTTCTTCTCCAGTTGTTCTTGTCCTTGTCATCCGGTCAATGCTCGAGAGTGTATCGAGAGCCCCCCAGCTGCCTTTTTATGTCATAATAGCATTCTGAACATGTGATAAAAAAAGAGCCAACTTTCGCTCGCACACGTCTCTTGGTGTGAACTCGCATCTACAGCTTGTTTTGTCACAAGGTGAATTCACAAGCAAAACTCCTGACCAAAAATTCATCTAGGGTTGGGATGGCCTTTACTTTGTTACATAAATCAGCATGTTTGAAATTGGAATCTGATGGGTGCATCAGAACATTGACATGGACCAGTTCGGATTGTATTTTACTATTACAGATTTTGCATTTTCACAATTTATCACGGTTTAAGTGCACAAGAGCTGACAAACCTAAAGAAAGGTGTTAGTGGACCAATCGCATGTAATATATGTTATAGCTCATCTTGTCATTGTTTTGAAGGAAAAACCTGATTTTTTATTAAATGTGCATACCATTATGTGAATTAGCCATTTCATGAGTTCACTTGCACCAAATTGGTGAGCATGTAAGAAGCGTACTGGGTGAGCTGTCCAAGGAAGGACCCCAGAGCCTGGGATTTCAGATTTTATTTCAATGGAAATTAAGAAACTGGTTTCTGAACCACACTATTGCGGCATTTGTATTTATAATAATTGTTACCATTTTATTGTAACCAAACAAATGAAATCAAAACGTTTTCAAAAGGTGACTGAAATAAATGTAAAGTTTTGGTGGAGAAGTGGGAAAACCCCCCCCACACACACACATCAACTATAAACTAAAATGAAACAAGGAGGTGGAACCTAAAGAACATCTGGACCTCTTATAGGGTGCAGAGCAGAGAACCTGGAATCCAGTGACCAGAAATAATTTTGCTTGGTTTCCCAACTCTAAGAAACACATTAAAACCACGTACAAGCGCTTTACTTGTTAATATATATTGTGGTGCATAGGCAAAGCAAGGCTTTTAAAGAATAAAGCCACCCCTAGCATCCGCGTGCGAGCGTCCCTGTGTGCGCGCGCACGCCTCCGGTCTCAGAGCTTCACCTCGTTCAGATCGCGAGGCTGTTGTTCGCTCGAGGAGCGCCTGGATTTACTCGACCTTCAATTAAACGGACAACACAAACCCAACCGAGACTTCCGAAAGACGGCGTTTTTCATCAAATGTGGAGTTTATCTCAAACATGGCTTCCTTTATTATAAGATATGAAGCAATGACTCCACAAAAGTTTTGACTCCCACTTTACCAGTCGTGTTTTCGACTCCTCGAGGGTCCCCCAAAGACTGGACCGAGCTCTCAGGATTAAAGAATCTGATGTTAACCTTCTAAATGAAGATACGATCCTCCAGCAAGGACTTCTTCTCTCAGACGGACATCACACATGGGGTAAGTTTCCTAGCTCAGGAATAATAGTGCATTTTTAGATCAGACTCCGGTTGATCAATTAACCACCCTGCTCCAGCTGTTCCAAACAGATGTGTAAAAGTTGCCACCAGCCCTCTTAAAACGCACACTTTAACAGTAACGTGTAATGTGCTTATATGTCAACATCGACACGTTTCTCTCACCGTCAGCTCCAGCATTGATCTCCCTCACAAGTCCTGATCTGATAAGCAGCAATGGCAGATAGTCTTATCAAAGCTTTCGACACATGCATCGTCCACTGGTGTCGCTTCTAACAAAAACGCGAAAGTTTTGAACCACTTTTCGGAAAACAGCGCGCAGATGTTTGCTGAGCCATGTAATGTGTAACATGCTTTCAGTTAAACATTGACTGCATCATCCAGACCTGGTGGATGGATGGATGGGCTGCGTGTGTATTCCAGCAGAAGCTCTGTGGGGACAGTTTGAGGATGTTGGTTACCCCACGCCTTTGTTCAATAATATTTTAATCTGGCTAAATCTCTGTTATGCTGCTGGATTGAATCCTAAAGATTATTGTGTCTCTTAAACGGATTGATGGGTCTGGATGAAACAGATATAGTCCACCCAAAGTATACACTCTAAATGCTGGATTAAAATAACACAAATTCAGGATTTATTTAACCCATGGCCAGATGAATGTTGCGTCTCATTTAGTCCCAAGCCCACTGACCGTTGGCTAAAAGTCTGATGGGTTTGGTGGATTTTTATGGCAGAATTCTGAAGTCTTAATCTGATTGGTTGAGTATGTCCAGATTTCCAGGAGAACTGTTTGTTTTTGTTCAGCTTGGAATGATCCAGAAAAGCTAATGTTGTACCCCCTCTGCACATGGGACATTTTCACAGCCCGCAACATGATGCTGTGTAAACAACATACGATTTGGTTGTTTGACATGTCAGTCAAACGCCATCCTGGGGTCAAATCAAGGATTCTTAACCCAAGAAAGCTGCCAAAATGAACAAAACTAGGTCTCCGTACTTTTCTTTTTGGTATCAATATGAAAACTGTTTCCAAAGGGGTGTGGATCCCATTTACAATTCATGTTAAAGATCCCTCCAAAATAATGGATTTAGAGCCAGGTATTACCAATCGCTTTTTATTTCATATAGTTAATTTTGTCCTATTGAGACTTTGAATGTTGTGAATACCTTTGCTTTTGTTTGTATGTTAAGTGTTAAAGTGTGCATAAGGGTGAAGCCACTTGGGTAACGGCCAACATGGGCTCAGTAGTCGCCTTTTAGTTGCATCGTCTCTTCTCCACCCATTAGAAACTACAGGACAGTTACACACTGCCAAAAAAGTACCAATCACTACATCAACTGTTCATGCTAAAGCTTATTTTTGAATCCCTGTGGGTTATGTCAGAGATGTCACACCCATTGTTTTATACAGTCTGTGGATCGGTACTTTTTAAAATTAAATTACCTTAAAAAATAAGATTAAAAACACGGACTAGATTGAGATACATTCATATAACTGTAGTGTTATGTGTCTCTGTCACCCAGGACATACTATCACTCTATATTGCTGGACTTAAGTTAACGCTTGATTGTACTGAGAATCCACAATGTCTGCATGTTTCACAAGTTCAAAAACTATTTTTTCTAACCTATACATAGTACTCTCTCCCCACTCAGTTGTTAAACTGAAGAAAAACAACGTAATAACCCCAAATTTGGGTAATTTCACTAGGTGTAAAATAACAGAGTAGCTTAGTAATTAAATAAACCCAGTGGATGGGTTAAACAATAACACAAGACATCAAAAGAACATCAGTTTATCTCCTCCAAACCAAAATATGAACTTTTTTAACATTGCATGTTTGCCACCATCTAAGTTAAAATTACAGAACTAACCTTATACACTACTCATTCATATCACATCTATACGAAGCCCTTCAAATTCAGCTTTCTTGGTGAAGAAACAAAATGAAGCAGAAACTTTAATCTGCAAACCATATTAAGATCGAAGAATAAACCAAAGGTGAAAACACAGAGATGCTTTCAGAGGGATCCGGATAAGAGAAGATAACGCTTCACTCATGAATCATGTTGTAGACGTATATTACTTCCTTTCATGCTCTGAAGAAAAACGTTTTGCCACTTTGATGAATGTCTTTTATGAAAGCATCGAAGGTCGACTGAGGCCTTACAACACTACCACGCTGGAAAGAAGGCAGTTTTGTAATCCAAGATCTGCTGTTGTTGTTTTTTATAAGTTGCCTGACTTTTCATTTAATCATTCAATGTTATTTAATAATTAAATTCAAATTATATTTATTATTATTTGTAAAAGAAATTTGCATGAGATCTGGGGAGTTTTGAGTATTGTGGTAGACGGTCATATTTAGTCAGACAATCACTTTATGGTTTTTGTCTTTTACTATAAACCCAAACAATTGTCCTGATGTAGGTCAACTCTATTGTATCTACTGAATTCCCTTTGGAATCCAAAGCTACATTGAAAAGCTGCCTTCTGAATTTGGGTCAAGCAATGAAATCCATCCATCCCATTCGTCCAAAATAATCACATATTAACAATTCTTCTCTTCAGAACAGACTCACACCACTGGACATTTTGTACAGGACAAGAAAAAGGCGATGGGGTCGAGATGTTTTGTAATCTGCTTTTGTGGTACACAATTCCTCCCTCTACAAGATAAGCTGATACTTGAGAGGAAACGCTGATTATCACATAGAGTTGTCCATCCATCATTCTCAAACATGGATGTGAAATGTGTGGTGGTCACATTATTCCCCTAAAAGCTCTTAATGGAATGATTGCATTATCTTGTCTGCTCCGTGACTGCAGAGTGCTTGCAGAAGCACATGGGAATTTTTTTATGCTCCTTAAAGGATAGCATGCGTATAGTGGATGGAAACTGCATTACTGAAGTGGGGATATTAAGAACGGCTAGAATATCAGGTGTTGGATCTGTCTTAAAAGAGCAGAAAATCTAGTTTGGTATGTAGAGATGTGTGGTTAAAAACAGATTTTACTCATGTTGTGATGCGATCTGTAGAGTGAGCTGATATGGGCTGCGTTGGCACCATGTGATGCCATGCTTCATTAAACCAGAACAAAACCAGCCACGCTGTCTCAGCTGACCACCGCCGGCAATCCTCACTTATACTCACACGTTCAGCCCATTCTACTCGAGAGAGGCGTCTGCTGTGGTTTTTGTTTAATGTTCCTCAGTGTCTCTAGACTTGGAATGGAATCTCAGAGTGGAAATATGTTGGCTTTCATACTTCAACGTATATTTGCTGGAAAATGGTTAAATGATATGCAAAATTTATGACGAGCTAACATTTGGATACTTTAGAAATGCTTTTAGTGGGATATCTGTGTGCACAAGTTCAGGGTGGGCGTAATCATGACTCCGATGTAGAAGCGATATGTAGAAAAGGCCTTGCTTCCAGATATGAGTCGTACTGTTCTTTATGACAAGGTTATTGTTTTGGGATGCCCCCTTGTGAATTCCTCTGACCTTCACTTCAACTCTGTTCCAGAAATGCATGTACCAGGTTGAGGTTTCTTTATGACCTGGTAAAGAAAACTAAAAAGTGAATAAAACTCAAATGGAAATATAAATAAATATTGCAGACAGTGGTGAGAACTGGAAGTGTGGGAGGTTTGGGCTTGGTCACATGAGGGGTGATGGGTGGGGCGAGGTCACAGTGTGGGTGGAGCGGTCCCACAAGGACTGTTGGATTTAGCATTTTGGCAGTTCCCTCAGAGCTCTCGCAAGATGTCCTGAGAGCCTATGTGGAAATACCGAATCCCAGATGTTAACCAGAGCAGCTCAAATAATCATTCAGCCAGTAATTAAACTGCAAAGCCTTTTCAATTATTTTCTGTACAATTTACAGTAAAATACTAGCAGCTAAGGTATTGTATTTGAACAGAATTAATGCTGGAAACTACAATTCAAGTCAAAAGTTGAGTATTTTTGTAAAACATACTGCCTTTTGTGCTTTGTCTAAATGGTTGCATCTGCCATATCTATAAAATGTCACTGTGACCAAAAACTGTAAATGAATAAAGTTGAACTTGCTACATGGATTTTATACATCTTTATAGGAGAAATATTGAAATCACTAGAAAATTTTATTTTATGTAAGCTTTTTAAAGATAAACATTTTAAATAAATTTCATAGCAAGCAAGCATCACATAAATGTTCCAAACGTAAATTTATCCTGCAATTTAATGTATTTTGCAGGATGATTCCTCATTACAGAATCCAAAGCCTTGATATAAACTAATTCAATACATTTGGAGACGCACTGTGAAAAACACAGGTGTGACTCCTTGATTAAAATACAGCATAAAACAGTTAGAAAAACTGCAATGTTATCTTATTTATTTACACACAATGACTAAATATTAAAGTGAATTTAAATTCTAATGAAAGTGTGTGGTGCTTGTTAAAATAAGTTAGTTGTGCCATAAGACTTTTTCTAGTGCTTTGCAGATTTAAAAATGCACACCAACTCAATAGTGTGATAAACTCAATCCGTTGCGTTGTGTTCTTACATTATTAGAAAATTTTTTTTAAACCTCACATTTTTTTAGCTTTTATGGTAATAATTCCAACAAGCAACCCACTACTTCCTGCACAGCCATATTTATATAAACCTTTAAATACTTCTTAAAGCTTTGCATTTGTATTAACATATTGCAACAACTATGACATATACATTCAGCCAATTCTGAAAAAAAAATTGAGCAAATGTGAAAATGTTATGGAATGAGTTGCTATATAAGTCATCTATGAAGTAGGTTAAACTGTTTTGAGTGTAAGGGAAACTATAATGTGATGAAATTTCTCCACATGGATGAAATGTGTTCAAAAAGTCACCTTAAACACACAGAGCATGGTTCTAGCTTAAAATTGTGGCCTTGTTTGCTCTGGTAATTGACAGGATAATAGAACACGGTCATCTCTGGCAAACCAATATGCTTCGTTGAAAAGAGTCTACGGTTCACACTCAAGGATCAATACATATCTGGTCAACCAGGACAACATTTTTCCCCAATCATACTAATCAATAGTAGACCATGGTTGGTAGTATAAATAGAGGCTTGGGTTTCCAGTGCTCTAGGAACACGCAGCATGCCATCTTTCCCTGAGCTGAAAACAGTTTTGCTGGGTGTGGCAGCTGGGACAAAATAAACGCCTTCTGTTTTGGAGGCTGCTGCTGAGCAAGTTACAACTCAGAGCCGCCAATGTAGAGCTCACAATATGTGTGCCAAGAACTGGGAGTGTCACAGCTAAGCGTTGCTTGGGTTGCTAACCTTCCCCACATTGCACACTCTTACAACTAGGTTTTCTTACACGTTTGATGCAACAATAAGAATGTTAATGTACTTATTCGCCGTGGAAACAGTCACAGACATATACCAGTACATTTGTGTGGTAGACTCCATGGCCACTTGGCCCAATCTGTCTGTCTCACACAGACACATGCAGACAAGGCTCAGGGGAAACTTTCTAAATATTTACTGAGAGGGTTTCTGTTAAGGCTGAGACTTTGCCCATTTTAGGACAGATTGAGTTTAGAAGAACCTCTGAAGATTCATATTTTAAATCTGCTCATAATTCCTATTTATGGGATAGGTTTTAAAGCATCTTCTAACTGATCTAAATCTTATATATAGAACAGACCTCCTAATCCAGCTTAGCATTGATGAAGCTTTACACAGATCTAAATTTTGTTTGTTTTGTACATATTTTTTTTCTCATTAGTTGTCAGTGACCCGAGGTCATAAACTGAAATGATTAACAGATCAGTTGTTTGCAGAGTTGGAAGGAAAACTGGTAAGTTAGTAAGTGGTTGCATGTTATAAGCAATTGTGGATAAAATAGGAAAAGAGCATTAGTAACTAAATTTATTTAATAACAGCTTTACGGCATTGCTGTCTGGACCATCAAGTCTATCTCTGATTCCCCAAATCCTATAATAAGCAATGAAACACAATAAATAAATTAACATGCGGTAGACATGAGCAAAGACCCATTCGTTAACTCCACCAGAACTATAAATTGGAGGTTTTACAGATTGTCCAGGACCTAGCTTAGCAAAGATCATTAAACAAAAAAACACAAAAGTTATGTCATGTGTTCACAGCAACAGCTGTAATTTTGGCTAATATGGTTGTATGATTCTATGCTAAGCTATACTAAATATCCTATCCCCAGAGAAGTAGAATGGCTGAACAAATTCAGAGTTAAAGTAGTTTTGTTTGTTCAATCAGATCACCACATAAATACAAATTTTCATGAATTGCATTGTCTTATTTGTCCAGGATCTTCTAGATTAGTTTTAACAGATGTAACTTAAACGGCATTTGCGGTCAGACAGTTTATTTGACAAATCAAATATATACTTGCCTTTAGTCTTGCCTCTAACTAGCCACAATAAATTCAGAATTTTCCATCATCTCATCTGTTACAGTAAGTCAAACAAAACATTTCTGTAAATGTAATCTACATACTTTTATGTATTTGAATTTACATTTTTTACATCCTTAATGTGTAAAAGATGTTCTCTGCCCTCAGAAGAATACAATTACGTGTCAGGAGTGTGATTGGCCTTTATGGCTACACAAATGGATTGAATGGCCGAACCAAAGTACAAAGATCATCTCTATAGTAGTGAAACCTTCTTTTGTAAAATGTTTGGGTCGGTTTTGACTTGAAATAATCTGCATCTCTAGTGAGCATGGTGTCTTTTTAATCTATTTTTGCTATAATCTTTGAGAAATATTTGTTTATGGCCAGTATTATGTAGAGTATTAGAATTAGGAGTTATCAGATTTTCTTGCATTGGCAATAAACAATGGTAACATCCTACATCACTTTGTCTTGCAGAGAAATGTTCCATCATGTTTTTGTAAAGCATAACTACATTAAAAATAGTTGTGGCTTAAAATGGTTGGTTAGACAGCATTAAAGCCACAGTTGCTGCATTTAATATTGATTAATGTTCATGAAGAAATATCAATTCACTCACATTGGATGCAGGTGTACCTGTACTCCTGGTTGTTGAAAAAAATAAATGTCCATGTGAAGCTAATTTGTCACTTAAAAGTAATGTATTTACTGTAAGATTTCGATTTAACCATGGTTGTTAATTCTCACTTTAAAATCTCTTTTGTTTCAAATAACACACCATCAAAGACCAATGTCTTGTGTCACAATTTATATATCCAACAAAATTGGTGTTGATTCTAACCACTTTTCAATTATTAAAAATAAAGCTAGGTTTGTAATTGAAGTGGATTTTGTGAATTTAAGGACACATATATTATATAAAACTTAATGTGCAAACCATCGGAAACCTCCTGTGTGTGAGATTTACATTGCAGCTTGAAACCTCTAATCAGCATTGTTTCTTCTCCAAATCATTCTCTCTCTCAAGCTAACATAATGTCAACCGTTTTGCTGGGCACAACGCCATTTTGTGTTAGTGAGCTGTAAAACGTCTGAATAATTTGTGGCTTGAAGTGCTCCATTAAAGCGCTGAAAATTTAGTGATGTGGTCATAATGTGGTTTGCAGTTGTCCACTGCACATCAGTACGTCAAACTGCACGAAGATTCCAGCAGGTACTGAAAGAGATAACGGCATGCCAGGCCTGCTCACCCTCCCCCTTGTGATGGACAGCGTATTGTTGTTTTGAGGGTCTTTGTTTGTGCACCTGGAAGAAGCCCACCGTGGAAGCCATGCTGGAATGAAGAGCCGGATTGCTCTCTAGAGCTCAGGAGATTAAATCGTGGAGGGGGACTTTGTCCATCAACCTGTTCTTTCACTTGTGGCATTTGTGATAGGATCAGCTCCATCCTCATGCTAACGCAAAGTCATGAATGTCCATGAGAAGCTTGGATCCTGCCCACACGGGGGCTCTTAGCATGAGAATGGCCTGGCTCTGTGCTCTCTGGTGTGCTGACACTGAAGCTATTTCTTATTGCAATCTTCTGTTGAAAGCCATGTTGTGTAATTTCATCTTGTCGTTTAACAGAAACTAAATCAAGCAGTTGACGTGCTTGCCTTAAATGTGGTTAACATTTAGACCATAATGGGATGATGAAAAACTGGCTTCTTGCTTCTTTTAAACTAAATCAATGCATAGATATTGTGCAACTGGTAGCACTAGTCTAGTATTTGAGAATGGAAAGAGGATTTTTAAGAAACGATCCATGGCTGATGCATGGATCACTGATAAGACTTATGAGTGGTTATACAAAACAAAGCACAAATGCTCAGACATGTCCAAACCTAGACTCTGAAACTCAATATTGAAGAAAAACACAGACAGTCAATCTTGTATTCTGGATTTATGGGTTGGTGTGCAAGTAATAGAGTTAAAGACTCCTATAATAAGATTCTTGACTTTCCCCCGAAACACACCCTGCTCTGATTAGCCTGTTAAATTTGATCTGCTTTAGATCGATAAAAAGAGCATCATGTACCAGTTGTTTTTTGAGGGCACCGGTAGCAGTCCCAGCTCCCCAAGGCAAGAAGAGACATGATAACTGAGGACTGTTTGCACAACAAAAACGGCGCCGTTCACTAAAGCCAAAAGTTTTGTGGGCCTGGAAATGCATGGTTTTTTAAGTGTTCGTTAAATGTAAGGCTGTACAATTCAAATCTAGATCACAACCTGGATTTTGGGGTTCAATGACAGCAAATTTGTAATTTAAAAAATCAAAGTTTTATTGGGCCACTCTCAGCACTCCTTAAAACCACAGTCTTTTTGTGTATTTTCTCAGTTGAGAGCTCTTGTTCTCTAAGGATTTTGTCATCACAAAACCTCTGTTTATATGTGCAGTTAAATGTGCTCAAATTCTTTTTTTTTTCTTTTCTTTTTTTCTTTTTGCTCAAATGTGATACAGACTGAATCTATTCTATGATGATGTAAACTAAAAATAAAATTGCTATCACACATAAATTTTTGGGTCGTAGTTTTGCACACAATCGCACATCAAGCCAAAACAAACGGCAATCGATGAGTGTAAACACAAAAAAAGTTTCGCTCTGCCATGTTGGCTCTTTTGATGATATGTTCAGAGTTCAGTGTTTAGTTTAGTGATGTTTGGGCATAAAAGAGCAGCTGGGTGGCACTTGATACAAAGTCTCACGTCAACCTCCTGACAGGAAGAAGGATTCGTGGAAGAGAAAACCGTAGACATTTAGAAGCTTGTCTTGTTGGAGTCCAACCATCAAGAGTTATTTGACAAATACCACAGAGATTATAAAATGGTCAGGCATGTCATTGTTGTGCCATCCAAGAACAAGGAGTGTCACTGCCCCAACATTAAACACACGAGGTGAGAAAAAAGCTCCCTGCATAGAACCCATGAGAGCAAGCGAGATAATTTAAATTCATCTAAGTGTGTAGAGACCCATCAATAATATGTGGAATTAAATCATAAGTGCACCAATGCGACATGTAAATGAAAAAATCAGATAAACTATGACAATTTAGTGCTTCACCACAATTTATTGGCATTATTCAGAAATAATAAAGTACCAATGAAAGCAATAAGTACAGCTGAGAATAGTCGATGACGGAAGGTAAATGGCTTCTCTGCCACTGACTTGAAGAATCAGTTCAGAATAAAAGTCGTACAGTTAGAATGGAAGAGCAGGGCTACAGATGCTTTAATGTCTGAAAAATTTTAAGGAGGTGAAGGTGTTAAAACAATTATTTATATTTCACAATCATTCATTTTGGATATTGTGTAGTGCAGTTATTCTAAAGCAAGAGAAATGTAGATGCTGTTGTAAGTGCAAATACAAAAAATATAAATTAATCTTAATTGAAAGAGTGTGTTAACAGAAGATGAAAAGAATCAGATATGTGAGCCAAACGGAAATGTAAATTTAATGCGGGTGTCAGGGTGTTGCTCTTGAGAAATAGGTGAGAATAAATGTACATTTTTTAACTAAATAATCTTTTTTGATGTTGTAGCTAATGTAAGGGACCGTGGTTATTTACAAATTCTTAAAAACGTAAGAAATAGTCAAATAATAAATGCAATCTGTCACTGAATAAATGTTTAAAATATTTCTCATTTCAGTTGTTACAAAAATAGTCATAATAATCATTTTCTTTACATATGAAGGGTAACTCTTTATATGATTGTATACAGTTACTAATAAACTAAACCAGTTTTAGTCAGTACTTTGGTCAGTAGTCTTGTTAATTATGTTAAAATGACCAACAAAATGTTAATTAATGGCCTATGACAAGAATCTAGTTTTGACTGGTTTGTCTATTTTTGACCTGCGAAAAGGTGTAAACCCTTTTAGATGTTTAGATATGTTTGATCATGTTTTTCTAAAAAAACACATTTGTATTTAGTTAGGATTTTGATGGTTCTGGTGATTGGCAGACAGACTAGAGTTTCTTACTTTGTCTGTGTTACTCTGTCTTTGGTATGTGTTTCTTTTGTCAGAAAGAACTATTTATTTTGAGCATTCTAAAAGTTAAGAATTTCGCAACAGAAACACTTGTGAAAATTGTGTCTGCTGAAATCTTACTAAAGGAAATATGAGTGTTAGTGCAATATAGCTTTTTCTTTTTAAAGGATTTTTGAAAGGACTCAAATTCTGTTATTACTGATATTTATATATGTTTATATGTATATATAGTGTCAATAGTCAACGAACATGTCTGTTCCATAAAAGTGATCAAAGAGCTAATCCTTGAGTGTTCAAATGTTGCAAGGGATTTTAGAAGGGGGGAGTAAAAGTTTCAATTTTACACATGACAGACTGTTTATGTGTCTTTGTGAGGCTGTGCAGTTTTTATCCTCCCAAAGGGATGTGCTCCAGTATGCGTGGAAGGTCTGGGAACGATAGAAAACCGTTGCGCATTTGAGACCACGCCAACACACATGTTTCGTTTTTTAACACGAAGAACATTCACAAATAAACTTGCATTTAAACAAGAAAACAACATCTTCCTGAGGGCTTCTTTCATAGCTCACGTCTACATAAACCTACTTTTAGTCCCCCCCCACTCCGTTTCTTATCGGTCCATCATTGTTGGATGAAAGGAACCAGAGCATAATGTAGAATCGAATCACAAAAGGCAATCAAGCCTGCTTTGTTCATCCTCGTGGGTGCTAGTTTCCTTTGTGGAGTCTTTCCCTCTTGCATTCACACCATCAACCCCCCAATCCAACTCACCAGAAGCTCCTGTACACCATATCATCACCCCATCAGCTTTCCTACTCAACTGAAGCATTCCAGAAACCCATGCGGGTCAGATTTGTACAATGGTACAGTGTTGTCTTGAAGAAATGCCAGTGTTTTGTCTGTCTAGTATACGAGATGTGTGCACACACTAGAGCCAGACACACATCCCATGATAAAGCAGAGGAATATGAGCATGGGTGGGGTTTGTGTTATGGAGGAACAGGAGTAGGGCTGTAGAACAAAGAATGCATGATTTCTGTTCTCGGACCTTTCATTAAAGGATATGTTTATGTGACACAACAGTAGAAGAGTGTGAGAAAGGAACAAACTTGTGAAACTTGATCTTCTTCGGTTTCGATTTAACTCAGATTGTCACCTTAATAGACAGCTTCTGCAGAGTTCAAGCCAATTTGTACACACTTTAGTTGGGGTTTTCTTTCAGTTCTTGCATTGTCTGTAGTTTTTATATCTTCGCTTTTGAATGTCTAGACATGCCTTAATTAGCAGTAGGTTCTTTGGTTGATTAAATAATGATATAACATTGCATTAGCCCATTACCTAATGAGTGCTAGAGATGGCGTGACCGGGGCTGTGGTTCTAAATTAATCCTTCCTGATGTTTTTAATCAGCCTTTTGTGCACTTTTCCTTTGATCTGTCGAACAGACATTAAACCATGGGGGGTTAGAAGGGGCTCCCAAAAGAGTTACGCATCTGAATAACCAAAGGAAGAGCCTGCGGCTGACATGAATATATGAATAGCTGATCAAATCCAAGGCAGTACCAAAATGTGATAGCTCAATATGTTGTCCCATGTTAATAAGATATCTTGCGGTACAAGCCATTTCCTTTTTAAAAATACGTAAGTGTTGTTGTTTAACCCATATGTGTTGTTGGGGACATTTTTATCCACTTTGAGATGATTTCCAGAATAACTTTCTCTGTTTTTCAGCAAATAGAATATTTTTTTAAACAAATCTTATTTTACACATATTTAGAAAAAATTCTTAGAACATGTAAAAAAAAATCTCAATGGTACTCTTGTACCACCCAAATAAACTACTTTTTTGTTGTTAGCGGACAAAACATCTACTAACCTAAACTTCTGTAAGCATGTGCA
Organism: Danionella dracula; assembly: GCA_900490495.1. Lineage (NCBI taxonomy): Eukaryota > Metazoa > Chordata > Actinopteri > Cypriniformes > Danionidae > Danionella > Danionella dracula. The sequence goes on along the minus strand of UELW01000444.1, from coordinate 116,441 downwards.
AGGTTTTACTGCCCCTCCACCCCCTCACACAAAATTTCTTATTTTCTAAATAAAAGGTAATAATGAACTGATTTCTTAGCTTTATCATGGTCTTAGATCATTTTAGTTTTTATGCACCCTCATTTTCCTGCTAGTGCTCCATTGACTTCCATGATAAGCCATGACACCATACAGTCATGCATTCTCTATTGCTAGTGTTTTTCCTGGTTGTAAAACATTTTACCTTTTAGATAGGCCTGTGAAAAAAACAACTTTGTTTCTGATTTTTGCATAAACTTTTATATAAAATCTAACCACATATTATAGTGTGTCTGAATTCGTGTCTGTCCCTGATACCTGACTCGACTCGTCTATATCTAATCAAAATAAGCACCGTAGCTCTCAGAACTACATGGAGTAAATAAAAAACAAGTTACATGTTTTAGTCTGAACTGTACTGTCTGTAGTGATAAAATTAACTTTTAACCAATCATCAGAAACTATTAAAACAGGGGTGAAGTGCTGTTGGTCTAAGGGTGTATTCGTTTTGTGATTTCTTATGTCTCAGATCTCACACACTGCACCTTTTAGCACCTTGTAGTCCATATTGAAAAGTGTATTGTATGTGTAGTAGTTTTTTAAAATCCATTCCTTCATTTATAAAATAATCTCACCTACACAAACATTATCTCACTCCTTTGAAAACTGCGCGTCATCAGCATCCCATCTCAGAGTGTGAGGTATGATACTGACCCTAGTTGTTTTGGCAAGTTAGTCGGCTCAAAAATAAATTCCTATAACTATAACTATAGTAATATGTACTATCTGAAAGTTTACTTCTAGTAATTTATTTCCATCTAATCCATTCTCAAGAAGCAGTGTGAGGGCTGTCTTCGGTCACCTCTCGGCCTTCAGTTACCGACACTTTTTGTTTTGTTCTGCTAGCTAAAATGGCTCTACTCCTCTAACAACACTACTTGTTTTTCTTTTCTGTTTTAAAAGGCTCTGACTTTAAACCCAAGACACTGTTGTCTCTCATCTATATACATTAGTTGATGTAATTTTCCAAGGTGCTGCTTTGATAGTCCAAAACTAACAATCCATTGTCTTTGCTCTGATAATAAATCTGACACAAGAATAACTCTTCGATAGTTCAAAACTAAATAAGAAAATATTTGATTTACTTAATTACCTTTTCTTTTCCCATCCTCACTTGTTAAAAACAATTCCGCACTCCTCAGAATTGCTTTTCATTATCATTTCAGGATTTTGTCAAATGTCAATTTTTATTTTTATTTTAATCTTATAGTATGGTTACCAACTTAATCCAAATGTGACCATTTGTAAATAGAATTATGTCAATTGCTTTTGACTTTTTAACATTGAACAGAAATTGTATCTATTTGTGTTAAGGCGCTAAACGTCCAAGAAAGTGTGGGTTGCAAACCCTCTCTGGTTCTTTTCACACAGCCCTTGGTTTCCTGTTGCCTGTCACCCCCGTTCTAAGAAATGTATCTGCAAATAAACAAAGGACCAATATAAACCATGAGGAATGAATTCTAATAGGCCTTTGTTTATGCATGCCTCGCAGGGGAGGAAAAGAGATCGAGTTGGGAAGAATAGACTTGAGCCTCACAATATTGACTAATGTTCTGAAGAAAACAATGGAGGTTGAGTAAAAAAGTAGATGAACACTCAAATCTTCAAATCTCACTGGATTTTCATCACTGTTCAATTTCTGTATGACATCTTTGAACCAAAGCGTAATTCAGTATAATTGAATTAATTGAAAGAAGCGTTGTAGATTGAAATCAAGATTCTACTCCAGAGGTACCTACTATAATTACAGAAACTAATTAGTGGCAACGATGAGCCACTCACAGAACAGTTCCATTTGAAACTGCACTACCAGACTTTTGTCAGTATTTATCAGTGAAATATTAGCAATTACATTTTTATGCTTCAAAAGTTTCCTGAAATAGAGTACTGCTTTCAGTGCACTTCAGTTTTCTACTTCTCCGTTTCTTCAGATGACTTCCTAAAGGGAATATTAGACAAAGTACATTTGTCACTGAAGTCCAAGTCCAAGTCACCCTGACCAATGACAACTATTGTCAGCCAATTTTAACATTGTGGAAAACAAAAACAAAATTTTTAACAAGGTCTGGTATCTCTAAAAAGATTCTAACATTTTAATAGATTATAAAAGATTATAACATTTGAGATCACATAAAACTTGCACAGTTTACAACGTGCACATGCAGTCAAGGTTTAGTGTAACTGAGCATTTCTGATTAAAGCAAAAGTGGATTTTTTTATGTACAAAATTTCAGGAGCAGCGTTGTCATGTGGCCATGTTTTGGATGGGCTTTGGAGGTTCTCTAATTGGACAACACAATTAGGGTTAGGATTATAGCCTGGAATGTAATTTGGTAAAAAAAAAAAATCGTTTGTTTAAAGTATGTTTTCAACAGATGGGACACTTAAAAATTTGAAAAATAAACATGATTATTAAATCATAGTTAACTGATGACAATCATGCATTCAATCACAATTGAAAACAGTCATTTAACAAATCTAGTTTGATTTATTGAAGAACGATTGCCTTTCACTTTGCTGTGGTTGCACTTTGCAAAAGCAACAATCCACAAATCACACAGGTTCAGTTGTTTCACATAGCAGTATTCTACAGCCCTAGTTTTGTTTCTGTGCTTGCGTGCTTATGGGAAGTTGCCCTTGGATGTACGTGAGAAAAGGCAGACCACCTCTGTTCACCCGTATCTGAAATATTGCAAATAAGAGAACTTAGTAATTGTTCAAAGCATTGTACCGCTAGCTTGCTACGTCAGTGTAGCTTGCTTGATCAGACAGCATCTGAAACATTACAAAATGATGTGTCAGTGGAACAAAGAGTGATGAGGCTTTGAGAATAAATAAATGTGTTTTTGTGCTAGTTGTGTTTATGCAGATGCACAGATGAGAAACAGACAGGGTGGTAGTTGTGTAATCCTGTTGAGTTTCTGAGATGTCTGAGATCAGCCCTGGAGCTTTTGTATGATCGAAATGCCTGCTGCTCATCCATGTCCAGGGAGATAAGACTGGAAATCTCTGCAGGAAGGCTGAAAGTCTGCTTTGGTGGACTGAGAGCTTTTTGAATACAGATGAGTCAGACAAGTTAAATCTGTACTGATTGTGGACCAACTCCCTAACTTTCGCAAACCTGACTCAAAGAAATCTGGTATGTTCAGGCTGTTTCAAATGGTTTTATTAAAGGAAGACTTTCAGTAGATCAAAAGTTTTTAAGTTTCACCTTCAGCGGATAAAAGAGGGTAGGTCTAAGTACCTACTGTCTCGTTGGAATAATTTGATAGCAAAGATTTCCGTTAATTGAAATAAATAAAGTACAGGAACTCCAGAATTAGATTTACATTTACATCAATTTGTGTCATAAAAGTTCATTTAACTTTTTTGCACGACAGTCTTATGTCAGTACAGGTAATGATGAAGGGAAGAATTACTCACAAAGAGCATCAGGTACATTTTTTGTAAATGTAAATGTGTAAGTGTAGTACATAGTATAGCATCAAATTGTCAGTATTATAAATCGTGTTTTATAATGTAATGGTATGTTTATTACTAAAATTGATTTTATTGGTTACAGTTGAGTCTGACTCTGACACATTACAGTTATGTAGTTCAGCCTCTCTGGGAAGTCAAATGCTAATAACTTAAAAATATGCTTTATTTCTAGGAATGTTGCCATTTCCGTTTGGCTGATCGATGCATTGCCATATGAGAGAGAGAGAGAGGGGGAGAGAGAGAGAGAGAGGGGGAGAGAGAGAGAGAGAGAGAGAGGGGGAGAGAGAGAGAGAGAGGGGGGGAGAGAGGAGAGAGAGAGAGCGAGAAGAGAGAGGAGGAGAGAGAGAGAGATTACAGGAGGCCTCAGGGTGTGTTATTGAGTGCCGGAACCAGTATGCAAGGCTTATCGCTGTACAGTTGTACTCACATGTTTAACTTACTTAAACTTTAGCTCAGCAATTTACTTGAATTCAAGGCCATGTGGATTAAAGAGTTGTCACTTGTGGTTTTTATTCCAACTGCATTCTAAAAGCATTGATGTGGTGTACTAAGGAATGTACATGCATGTCATAGACAACATCTGGGGCATGTTGTAGAATGCCACATTACGCAGTTGAAAATCAATTCAAGTGAAGATAATAGCTAGAATGCATTAGCAGTTGTGCACTCAACATGGTCACTCAATAGAGTTATTGGAGTTACGTTTTCTGATTTGTATATACTCTACAGTTCAAAAGTATAGACTAAATCTGCGTTCTATATTGGGGTAAGGGTGGTGTGACATGCAAAATACAAAACACATTGTTCAGGGTAAACAATATTTACAGCGTAAAATTTTCCTGCACTCTCTAGCTGTGGATATGAAGAAAAGTCTTTATTTGATGGATATTAATGCCAGAAAGTTTATCTTTGAGCTTTGGTAGGGAGGAGTGCGTGTCCTTATTTAAAGGGAAGGGGTACTCCTCCTATTTAATTGTAGGGGAATTTTTCACCAATTTTTTTTTGTAAAACTCTTTGTCTAGACTTGATGAAAAGTGTTTTTTTGTGTAACTGGACCAAAGATTATGTGCAATAATTTGTACTGTAATGTTAAATTCCATTGGTTCAAACCTGGTGGGGTTTTTAATTTTTAGTGGAAAAATATTTTTCCTTGAAAGCATTATGAGTATATATTGTACAGCAAAAGCATGCATTTATGTGTTTGAAGTATGTTGTGGTTTGCCAACACGTTTTGACAATGTCTATATTATGTCAATTTTAGTTCCTTGAGTGTAACAGCCCTGCACAGTTTGGTTTTTACCTTAAAGGTCCCCTATTATGCCTGTTTCACTGCATTTGATTCATTGTTCGACGCCTCTACGTTCAGTTTCCTCAAAATGTACAGTTAACATTAGTTCCTTAGCCATGGTTTCCTTCCAGTTCTGAAGGAAATTTGTAGTTAGTTTCTTGTAGTTAGAATTGCAGAAACATCTATACAGAGTATATTTTAAAAACTGTATTAATGCACAGGAAAACTCAATACTCTTTCTCTTTATTGTTTGTACCCTTGGTCTGCACTATAACTATGTATGTTAAGCCATTTTGAGCGCTCATAAAAGACTCACACAAATATACATGGACTACATTAATTAATACAACTTGAGGCATGTTTTTGAGAACAACACTTAAACATGATAGAAAATTTCTAAAAGGAGCAATCTAATCAAGTCCATGCATCCCAATCCACACACCAAATCAGAAATTAGATTGTGTGTTTCCCGAAACATATGATAACTAAAATATTCCAATTACTTAGGTTTATCGTCATGAACGAGAATTCGGAATGTTAAAATAAAAGTCTTGATAATGTTTGAATGACCTCCTGAGTATTTATCTATAGTAGTATAAATATATAGTGTGTAAGTTACTTTGATTATATTTCTTTGTGCAGTATACACAGTATACAATTAAAAAAGTTATTAGTAATTTTGCATTTACAAGAGGAGCTCCCCGGCTTGATGGTACCTGCAATAACTAGTTATTGTTAAATATTATCAAGGTGATAAAAATAAAATGTGGATATCTGGCTAGATGATTGACAAGTGAGCATGCCTCTGCCGTTATTCTCTCTTTTTGCTGCACACTCAAAAAGTATCTACCTTTTCTTCAACAAAGAGTGCGTGCTATAAGGGTGTAGTATTATAGTCAGATTGCGAGTGTTGAAGCATGATTAGAAGTAATGCTTTCATCAAAGCATACTTAAAGCAACTTGGACCAGTGTGGTCTTGTTATAACAGTGGTGAACTCAGTTCTTTTTAGATTTTTTTTTTTTCTTTTCTACATTTTTGGGTGTGTATTTATAACTCGATGTTTAGTGTCCTGGAAGTGACTGTCGGTAATGTGAAATTCAGACTTGAGCCATTACTAAAGTGCAATGAGACTGGCTTAAAAAGAGCTTTATGTTCTTGGGAATCTGCTTAGTATCACCATCATTGCAATGACAGACTTTGAGTCAGGACTCTTTTGGCTTCCAAACAGATGGAATTTTTCTCCCATTCTCTGTACAGTCCTCTAATTTACCTTTTTACGTCTGTTATGGAACAAGCAGTTAATCAATGCAAGTATTTATATTGAAAAAGTAAAGTTTGGCAAACAATAATCAGTTAAATGATTCTGTCTTGCAGTTTTTATATGATACATTTTTCTACTCGGTCTCAACAAATACCAGATTAACATAAACTTGTATCGCATAAGAAGTAAGTGAAGAGAGACGTTCTATAAACAGATTGCAAGCCACATGAAAATAAATAACTGTCACATCTTTTAGGTAAAACGGTTTTACTGGGATTTTATGCTAGCTCTCAAGATGTAAGACTTATAATTGAAAAAAAGGGGCAACTGGAATCTTAACCGATGCTAGGTGACAGGTGCGTTGTGGGAAACGTTTGCTCAGACAAAACTGACTGATTGGGGCTTATCAGGTGGGAAGTGCAAACACCACCTGAGGCTTTTGTAGGGCTGACATGTAGAGGTGGATGGGATCCTGACTGGGACAGCATGGGGTCATCAGTTTAGGTGTCAGTGAAATGTGATCATTAGAAATAAATTGTGTGCTTGTTATTCCTTGACCTTTTTGATTACTCAGCTCTGATTGACTCACACCACAGGTTTGTGGCCATGCTTTACATCATTTCCTGCTGCATGCATAAAACCTGTAAAAATCTTCCTACGCTCTGCTTTTGTGTCTCTGACTTCCACTGAACCTTTCCCACATTAACTGTCTTGCTCTAAACAATCCGTTCTCAATTCTAAGCAGGATGTTCATTTTCTGACTCCACAGAGGCTTCCTCTGGTCTATAACTGTTCAGTTGTGTTCAGGAAAGAACTTTAATTTGCAATTGTAGTCTTACATTTTTAGGTGTCTCTTTGGAGAAGCAAAAGATCATAAAAGGTGGTCTGGCATGATTTCCAGTCTGCTCAGACAAGTTGGAGGTATTGATGAACTGGAGCCAGCATTGCAGACCAACCAGAACTTCAGGTTTCACACGCTGTCAAATCCCTTGATGAAAGGCGGCAAAGGTCTCTGAGGTAACTCAGAGGCCTTGAGTTAAAGTATGCAAGAGGGACTTTGGAGACAGTGAAATCACCAGGTTGTCAGCAGTGAAACTAACAACCTGATTTGATAGCTACTTTTAAGTGGGTGGATGTAGATTTGTGGAGAAATTCATTCAGTTTTTCAGGTGACAATACAAAGTCCATTGGTGCATATCGTGTGAAAGCCTTTTACCGGACTTAGTAAGAATAGTACAAAACAATAGTGTGTATTTTGTCTTTGATGCATGGTGTAATTTTGGACCATTCTAACCACTGGAGAGTATCAAGTGAAACATTACCTGGACAAGGAGTCCATTGTTCCTTTCTCTAACTCAAGGAAATGACCTTGCCGGTTATTATTGGCATTTGGCATCAGGTTTGTGGCACTGTCTATGCAGCTGTACCTTATTGTGTTCTTACAGGTGATCGAAACTTTATTCTGGTTCTTTACACAAGTCGCCATTTGTGTGAGTTTGAAGGCGTTGTGAACTATGTGGAGCAAACAGTGATGTCGAAGGGTGCTCTGTGCGTCACACAGATGTCTCAGATTCCTGCCTTTGTCTCCAGATGCCATTCCACATGGTTGCATAGTCTACTGTGGCCTGATGGGGGATTTGAATCTTAGAGTTTTGAGGCTTTGGTTTGAATGCTCTGATGATGTGTCTTGGGGAGATAACCTCATTTTGTCAAGAAAAACTATGGTTTAGTACTACAGTGACTTCTGGACATTTTCAGTTGCATTTATTTACTCAAACCACCAGCATATAGATTCTTTGGAAATATTTTAACTATATACATTTAGGTATAATGGTATAGGGGTTTAATGTTTTAGTGGATTGGGGGTTGAGAGTGGGTTCAAGTTGAGTACGTGACGAAACAACATGCTTCACCTCTAAAAGTTTCCACAAATCACTCCGCTGCTGTCACATACTTGTGGCTACATAGTTTTTTGGTGGTGTTTTTAAACCGCCATTTGATGTTTTCAGGTAACTCAATGGTTTCTTTTTTCCTGTTGTGTTTTAAAAGCTCAATAGTACTATTTAGTACATTTAATTGTAAGGGTGTTTTGCGTCTCACATAGTATATTTTCAAGTATAAAACAGTTTATTTGACAGAAAAAGATTGCATAAGATAATGTGCATAGAACTGTAATAATTAACCTGGAGATATACAAATGTTTTGTTATTATTTTACACAAATTCTGGCAGTTAAAGCTTCAAATGCATTCATAGATTCATTGTTGACAGGAAGTCTTAAAGTGGGGGTGAACTAAGCAACCAAAAAGTGTCTGATATTTTCACATCAAGTGCTGAAGCAACAATAAAAACACTGAAAGCTCAAAATGCTTTGGTTTTACAATAAATTACATTTTCTTATAGTCACCGACGAAGAATTACAAGCTCTGAGGTAGGGTTTCATGACATTGGAGACCTTTTTAATACCTCCCCCCAGAGTGAATAATTCCTATCCCTTAACACTGGTTAGCCAAGTAGCTAACGCCAACAAGCCTGACATGCAATCGAGCGATGAAGATAAGGTGTGAAACATTGTTACACAGAAATAAACACTAATGTATACCTCTGGACTCCCTAACATAGAGAATCCTTAATAACAAGAGATTAAGAGTCTGAATACAGTAAAATTTAAGGACCAGAGCACCAAGCTAACATTTTATGAACTTCAACAACTAAATCCAAACTGTGCATAAGAAGTGTATGTGTAGAAATCCCATCATTTCTCCTGATAGGTGTCCATTCCAACGCAGTTGGTTGCATTACAGTTCCAATTAGAGCCTGTGTAGATAATCTATCAAGAATATCCCCCAAACCATCACAACTCTAAAAAGCAGTACAGATTCAAGGCTAATTAACATCTTTATCTCGTGACCTGGAGAAGCCAGAGCAAGCACATTGTTGTCGAGCTGATCCACACAAGTTAAGTTGGTTACTCAGTTGTTCTCAACAGCGTTAGTGACCACGTTCTAGTCTAAAGACAGCTTATAGAACAAGCAAATGAAAAAAATCTTCTCCCCTAAAAACCAGCTAACATTTTAGTGACAAACTTGTAATTATGTAGATTTTAGATAAATGGGTAAAAATGGAATCATTCACTTTACAACTATAAACCTTTTAACGTAAAACAAAATAAAACCCTTACTCCCCTTTAATGTATTTTACTTTCAATCAATTTCTCTAAAAGTCTATCAGTAGTACTTGTGCAAATGTTTTCTCTAGGGTTTGATGCCATTAATGGTATTACAAGATGAGTAGAGCACTAGAGAAGCAAATTATGTGATCAATGATTTATAATGGGCTAAGCTAAAAGCTGAATAAAGTCACTGAAAGACTTACCCATGTGCCATATAATAAGAATGTATTAGTATGTAGAGTTCAGGGAATTTCAAAGTAATCATAAGGGAAATAACACTGTTGTCATTCATGTAAAATCAGTGAATTTTCCAAAATCCAATAGACAATTATATAAAGATCCTAATAAAAAAACTGTTATTTGTCGAAGAATTGTGTCAAACGGGAGCAAATCCCATTATTCTCAATAAAAAAAGCTAAATTTGTTTTTATTATGCCTCTTACAACAACTTTAAGGGCTGAATATTTTTATTACTCACATTATATTAAACCTTAAATAGTGACAATAAATAATGGTGTGGCCACTTGAGTGACAGCATTAGGTTGGTAATGATGGCAAGGTCTTCGGTTTTTATTTTGTTTCTTTTTTTCCTATTTTTCTAACTTGACAAATTGCCAAGAAGAAAGTGGCTCAGAACGGCATGTTTAACATCAAAGTCGCTTTGGAAACCAATGTGTGAAGTCACAGACACTTTGTTCATAATTTTAACAATGGTTGTTACCCATCATTCAGCAAGGCTAGTATGTGTAGAAGATTGTACTCACTCTTGCATTATCTTAGTTCATGGGGCAAGAACCGATTGTCGCTGAAGGACAAACCTATCATACAGCTTTTACTTAGAAGGAAAATTCCAAGGCCTAAGCCGTTTTTGGATTTCAACTTGTGACTGATCAATAGCGAAGTTCTGTTAGTGTTTTAGATGCAGCCTAGGGCACACTACAAGAAGGAGATTATACGCCTTTTAGGTTTATTGAGGTCATGAGCTGAGAATTAAACAAGCATCTAAACCACAACTATGAGGTTGTGGTGTAAAAATATGTACAGTCTTAAAAATAATGGGAGGGGTCATCTTTTTGATGTGAGTTAAGAATTTAATTGCCATTTTATGCCTACACTTTTCTGTCAATTGTCATTATTTAAAAAAACTGTGAAGTTGGCTTGTTAGCTGTAATCACAAAGAATCACATTTCTCTGTAAATCTCTCAAAACGGAAAAATTCAGAGGGCTAAAAACTAGTAATTGTCAGTCAATAGCACTGCAACTCTTTAAAAGAAGATGTTAGCTGCAGATGTTTGAATATCTTGTTTTATTTGTCCTGAAAAACAAACTGTACCTTTTGAGCTACTCTTCTGGTTGGGGTTTCTATATCATAAATATTATGTCATTTATTACCCAAGGTCTTACTGGTACACTTATATTCTTGAAGTAAAAATATCTGGATTTTAATAAGGTGTATTCAAGGTTTGACAATATAAAACCTTAGGGCAGTTGTTGTTCAGTGGATAAGGAGATCAAATTGGGGTGATCTGATCAGAAGGTTGCCGGTTTAATCCATAGATCCACCGAGTTGAAGGTGGTGCTAATGATGAAAGACTTGCTCTCCATCTTTAACAACCACAGCTTGACCAAGGCACCAGTTCCCCGACTGCTCCCCATGAACTGCGGCCATGGCTGTTCACTGCTCTGGATGTGTGTTCACTGCTGTGTGTGTACACTGGGATGGGTTAAATGCAGAGCACAAATTCCGGGTATGGGTCATTCCATATCTGGCCAACTGATCACTTTTACTTCAATTTCACTTCACTTTAAAAGGTTAACTGTAATTTAATTGTAATTTGGTTTTGTAATTTCACATATTTGTGTGTGTTTGTATTTAGGTTGTAACTAAATTAAAGGAGCAGTGAAATTAGAGGTTTTAAAAAATTAATTTGTTTTTTTTTCCTACCTAGGTTTTCTTACCTGTATAAAGCAAATATCAGTCACTTCTTAGAATAAAATAAATAACATGTTGCCCTTATTAAATTTTTTTTTATTTCCTCCCACTTCCATGATCCTTTAGTTACAGAATCCAAATTTGTCTGTAAACCAGGTGCTATAAAATACTAAAATTGTATTTAGGTTACTTGAATATGCTAATTATCACAACTGTGATGATCAAGTTGGATGGAAAAGCTCAACAATAGACATTTGCTTGAAAAAAAACTATTTAAATTATCAATAGGATGATAGGAGCTTTGCAGGAAGCATGATTATTTTTGAAAATTTTAAATGGTTTTAAAGTCTACTCTTCACTCCAAACCCCAGATGTTAAATGCCAAGTACAGCTGTAGATGGGGGTTTTAAGCATTGTGTAACGGAACAAACCACATTTGTGTGTGGAAAAAATGAATGTGTTCTATGGGGTATAAATATTCACGTCTCAAGGCTGTTGGTTCATTTATGTGTGCCTCTCAACAAATATTTTGTGACTGAATATCAGGGGACTCTGTGAAATGTAAATCTGTCTGTGTGTATTTAATATTGCAGTTCCTGTTTAACATATGGCTTGTCGGTGATTGTTCTCTGTTCTATTTGTTTCCAGGTGACATCGAGGAGCTTCCTGGGCCGCTGTGACGGGACTTCAAGCTGGGCGTCTCATTTCCTGTGCCTGGCCCAGACAAGCTCAGACAAGCTGCCCTCTGAATGACCACTGGCCCTGTGCTTGCAGGGCTTTGCCAAGCTGTCACCATGAGCAAATACTCCCAATACTTCAACAAGACCCTCATTGAGGTTCATTACCTCTCTGCTAAGCAGATGACCACGGAGGAAATAAAAGATCGGGTTGACAGCAATAAAAGCCTGGGATTTCAAAAGATTTTGTTTGTGATCATCTGCAGTATCATCATCTTGGAAAACCTCCTAGTACTCATTGCTGTGTTTCGGAATAAAAAGTTCCACTCTGCCATGTTTTTCTTCATTGGAAACCTGGCATTTTCAGACCTACTAGCTGGCTCTGCCTACATAGCCAACATCTTCCTTTCAGGCCCCAGAACATTTAAACTGGTTCCAGTTCAGTGGTTCATACGAGAAGGGACTGCTTTTATAGCACTAGCTGCTTCAGTTTTTAGCCTGCTGGCTATCGCTATTGAGCGCTACATAGCGATCACCAAAGTTAAGGTTTACGGATCGAACAAAACATGCCGCATGTTCCTCCTGATTGGAGCATGCTGGGTGATGTCCATCCTCCTGGGAGGCCTTCCCATCATTGGTTGGAACTGTATTAATAATCTTGTGGATTGCTCTGCCGTTCTGCCTCTCAACTCCCGCTACTACATCCTGTTCGTCGTTACCATCTTTAGCATCATCTTGCTATCCATAGTGATCCTGTATGTTCGTATCTATCTTATTGTGCGCACAAGTCACCAAGAAGCCACCAACTCTCCTGCTTATGCTCTTCTGAAAACTGTCACAATCGTGCTGGGTGTCTTCATTGTTTGTTGGCTGCCTGCCTTCACCATTCTTCTGCTTGACACTTCCTGCACAATGAAGCAGTGCCCGATCCTCAGTAAAGCTGAAATATTTTTTAGCTTTGCAACGCTGAATTCTGCGCTGAACCCGCTGATCTATACGCTGAGGAGTAAAGACATGAGGAAAGAGTTCTTGAGGGTCCTGTGCTGCTGGGGGTTGCTCAACTGTGGTAAACCCCCTCACCGGTGCATGGTGCCACTCAAGAGCTCCAGTTCAATGGAGCATTGCACCAACAAACATGAACATCAGTCCACCCCTATCATGCAGGATTGTACTACCTGTGTCTGAACCTGGGAGCCAGTGATTTCCTCCTGGAAGTGATGTTCAGAAGTGCTCAAAGACCTCATGGTTGATAGGAGAACCATAAATAATGACACAACTAAGGAACTGTTGTTGGTTCTGTCCTTGCAAAGGCTCCTGACCATCTCTTTTTAAATCCATCCACAATTGAATTTTACATTTTAAGTAAATTAGGCAAAACTCTTTGATCAAACATGAAAATTCATAGAAATTGCACTTTTTAGACTTGTTGGATGTTTGGGGCTCTTTGAACAATGAGAAGCCAACTTACCAAAGTCACATACAAGACAGATTCCAATGCGCTGTCGTGGTTCAGAGATAAGAACATACATATAGACTAAATTGTAAGGATTTAATTCACTCTCCCAGTGAGGCAAACTACCATGCATGTTTGCAAAACATCTTTTTATGTATTACTGTAATTACTTGATAACATAATACCCTTTGATTACCAACAGTAAAAAGTATTCCGCTTCATTGTATTGCATGAACGTCTAACCTGTGTACAAAAACTAATAGCTATGTATGGCTAGCCTATCTACAATTGTCATTGTTACTCTTTGTCCATTTAAACAGACAGTCTGTCACTGTTTTTAATTTCTATTACGTTCTTTTTACCCATATCCTGAAATGAATTTTCTCAACAGTTTGTGTAAACGCTGGGTGTGCTGCCATGACAATGTTGTAGCATCCTGTGGCTGCGTATGCTTTTGCTTTGAGCCCTCTTGATGAAGTGTTATGCCATCGGCAGTATTACTGAACACCTGTTGATTATTGGCTGTACAACAACAACAAGAAGAGGCACTCACTGTGAAATCTGAATGATTTGCCTTTGATCAGACAGAAAACTCTGAATCGAACTGAGAATCTTTTCTGCTCCTGACATGGGGGATGTGCAGGTGTACTCTTTTCAAATGCAAGCCATCTGAAGAAATTCTAAACTTCCTGTAGCCACAGGAAGTCCAGGGTTTCCTGTGTTTTTCCTGTTGTTATGAACTGACCTTAATCTTCAGAACATGTTATTGTCAACCCAACACTTTCACTCTCACAATAGCTCCAATCTTCGTTTGATCCCAACATGTTTTCGTTTCATTTGTTGATCAGTTCAGTTTAGCAGAGAAAGCACTTTGGCAGCTCTTCCAATACCCTATTGTATACTTAGTTCTTTTCTTTTTTTAATGCATGAAGAGTATAAGCCCGTGTGAGCATCCCTATCACTCTGATCAATGTAAAACATTGCCGATCCTGTGGAACAATGTTTGTTTTCATGATAAAGATATGAAAGTATGTATGTATGTATCTATGTACAGTATGTATGTAATGTGTATACTTATAGAATGTCTTGTGTGCAATAACCTTGTGTTTAGTAGAAAGCTACCTGTGCTAAATCGGTACAATCACAAACACTAATGTATAGGTACATACGCATTAGTTTATTTCTTTCTTTTTTTCTAAATAAAAATACATCTTAAAAATCTGATTGTTCTTATATTATTGTGTATTGTTTTAATCCACAGCTTGGTTGAATAAGTCACAGTTTGAATGTTAGACACATCAATGAATTGAGGTTTCTGTTTTCATTCTGAGGGGTGGGGCTTATGACATGAGTAGGCCTGTGTGTAGAAGTCAAAATAAGCACATTTTAACCTGAAAACCTTCAAACTGTCTAGGCTCTAAGACAATTAACCTGACAGTTTATTTAATTTTAAGGTCATTTTCTGATGCAGCACAGAATGGCAGTGCCCCTGATTGTTTTGCCAGAATGAGATCATAGTTTCTACCAATATTGGCCTTGAAAATAGGAACTTTTAATTTTCCATTATTAGTCTTAAAACTAAATATAACAATAGAATAATTGAGTTTTAAAGAGAAACGATATATAAAAAACGAATAAACCTAGTTTGACAATGCTACTAGTCCAATTCAAATCAACGATCTATGCTAAGCTATGCTAAAGATTTTCTCGCCAGAACTGGTGAATGTGGGGAAGAATTCCAAAATAGTTCAAAACTAACTATCTTGAGGGGAGATGTGTTTGGAAATGTGATATTATTTCCAAAAAGTTATTTTGTTAATAAACTCTAAACACATAAAAATGCTTTCCAATTTTTTACTCTACAGTGTGATGATTCAGAGTAGTTCAGAGTTAAAGTTTAATATTTGTTTATTCACTACTCATCTGAAATTATAAAAAACTAAAATATATCATCATTTGATTTGAGTTTAATTGTAAAAATGCATGTAAAATGATTCAACATAGTTTTGGGTTAACTATGTGCACACAATGAACTTTACCCCACGCCTTTTCTGTGATATTAACAGATAATGAAAGAGAAATAAATGCTAACATGAACAAACATGGTTAAGGCCAGACTCGTCCTGACAAGAATCTATTTCCAAACAATGTTATATTCCCAAGAAATGCTTCCATTCTTACTGGCAGTCCAATAAGTGCAGTTTCAAGGTTTTCTGGGAGTGCAGATGTTTAGCCGAAAGGTTTTAGTAATGGAGGAGTATGATGACATCAATAGCACGGGCATCATGTAAAACGAGTGAGAGGTCAGTAAGGGGACCAGCAATAACCTTGATTGAGTGGGCTCATAGACGGTCTGGCCTGGTTGTTGTCAAGCACTCAGGATTCCTGGGTGGGAACTCCAACCCAATTGGGAGACAAAACAGTCGGGAACATAGCCAAGAGTTAGCAGGATGTGACATCATCCATGGTGAAACAGCTGCAAATGTGTATATCACTGTTTTCAGAACCGACTGTGAGATTAATCGTCTATTGTCTACTCCCACTCCACCCGGGCACATGAGAGAATGCTTTGATTCTGGAGAAAAGTCATCGAAGGGTAATGATGCTATCCAGTGAGTGAGAAAATTCTACATATAGCCAAAACAAGACAGGGACTAACTTTTCATTGCGATAAAGATATACCATAAAAACAAGTCAACTTGTAGATTAGATATGAAGGAGAGGATAAATGTGATGATGTGCTGTGAGGAGGATGGTTTAACAACAGACTCCAACTTAACACTTTGATTTGATTGCCTACACTGCAAAATCCCAACTAATGAAATGTTGACTGAATGTAAAAATGTCCTTGACACGATTACGAAAGGCTAAATTCAGTCAATGAATTATTTTTAGTTAGCTCAATATTTGTATTTGTTGACTAAATTAATATTTTTTTATATAGTTAACATTCTCAGTAGCTGTTGTTGACTGAATTACAAATGTTGTGTCAAGTTATTTCAGGATGTGTTGATTCAATAAAAAAATGTTCTTTGTCCTCACAAAATGGACTCAACGTAAAGTGTCTGTGGAACTTTTTCCTTAATATCCACAAGTGCACACTCAAGAAATTAGCCATACATACATAAACATACTTGGTGGGATCTAGCGTACTAGGAGAGCTCCATGTCCCTGAGAGCGAAACCAGAGCCCGGAGAACCCCCTATTAGTAGAAAAGAGGAAGTGGAGGGCTGCCAAATGAACCTTTGAGGGGTACAGTAGGTTGACGGCTTATATAGGAAGGCTGATGAGGTTAAATTAGTGTACTATCCATGCTAATTATTGTTCATGAACACCCACAACTAACCTGGGGACATCACAATGTACATTGAGTCAACTAAAGTCTCTTAAAGACCAATATTTAGCTCATAAGAGGAAAAGGGCATGGGAAACTTTACCTAACCTTAACCTTCTGATGGATCAATAGAAGCTGTGTTGGTTTGGAAGTGGCAGGGCTGTTCATATGGGAAAGCTTTTACAGCAAAGTTGCTTGTGAAATTCCAAAATATGTTCTGTTTTATTCTACATAAAAACAGTAGAGTAAGAATTAGAACAAAAAAAATATAAATCTACTCAGTAAGGTCTCCTGAGTTTCGTGGCATGCTCTTGATAATAACAAACACATCTTCACTTTATTTCTCATCATTTCTGGCGGAATTTGGTAAAGAATAATTTGCCTCACCATAATCTTTTTGATTTTTAATTACGTTTGCCTTCAGTTAAAATGCTACTCATAGATGGAGTTTGCTCTCTGAAGATGTTAGACTTGTTAAAACATCAAGCACATTTAAATCTAATCCACAACATAACAATTTTAATGCTAATGACTTGCTACTACTCTCTGGCAAGTTTGCATTTGAATGAACTCTATTTTATTTACTTATTTTGATCATTGACAAATGTCATAATGCCAATCTCATGTTGTTCTGGCTATAGAAAATAACACTGCATAGATAAACAGAAGAATAATAGAAATTAATTTCTAGAGTAATAGAAAATATGCAACGCTGACATTTAAGGAATATGCGTTTAAGGAATATTATCATCTTTGTGTCCATACAAAAAAACCTCACCAGGTAATTGCATTACAACAAACAACATGCATTAAACTCTTTTAAAGCATGACTTGCTGCCATCTTGTGTAACATCAGATGAAGTGTCTCGCTGATTAATGTGCTCTGGGTTCACAGGTTAAATGCCTGGCTGCTAATGGAATTCCAAACATTTTCAAAGATGAAGTGGTGGGAAAAGACCTACAAGCTGCTTTAGTTGTGTTAATAATAGTAAAGTGATGTCTTCTAAATCTGAGTGTGAAACTGTATAGTATCAATAAAAAAAAATTAAGCTATTTATAGATAACCATTTATTTATTTATTTTGATTGAAATTTTTTTTAATTCAATTTCATGCTTAATATTATTTAACATTATATGTATGTGTGTGCATGTGATTTTTCATTGGAACGGTTCGTAGCATTTTTGTTTCCTAAACTTTGGACATGGAAGAGATATTTCACACATGTGAAAGTTTGTAAATGCTTTTTTTGATGTAGTTTTTTAGAGCACAACTATAATATTAAATATTTTTTATTTGTAAACAAACTTTTTTATAATGTTTTATTGGGATGTTAAGAGAAAATGTAAATGTGAAAAATAAAATAAATTCTAAAAAAAATTTTGACAACATGTGATCTGCCCACAGCTAATGTAGAATCTCAACAGGCGTACACGTCATGAACCCAGGATCAAAGCTAGGATTTCCATAGAAACTTGATTGGGTACAAACTGGACTGGTTTGGGTTTTAACTTGGGTTTTAGCGTATTCTGTTCTGCATTGCCACAAATCTCAAACTGAGTTTTTCAATTTGATCCAACAAGGGTTAGACCTTTCATCAGTTCCCAAAAATCACAATAATTTAACGCATACAAGAAATAACCCTGATTAATTAGATTATTTTAGTAGTAGTAAACCAAGATGGGTATAACTTTAAACCATCAAAGTTCAAAGTAATGTAAAAAACAAACAAACAAAGGACGGGAGAGATCAAGGACTTTTTCTGACTTGTTAACATGTTTGCTGTACCAAAACAGTGAAACCATTGCTGCTTGGAACCAAACCATGATTTCTGGGAACTTTATATCCCTAACATATCAAGAAAAATAAAGATGCATCTACAAAACACTTACTCAGAAAAAACTATCTATTTTATTCTTATTTGTCCCATGTTTTACTATTTATAAGTGTTTCTTAGAGTAGTGGGAAAAAGTATTATTACATATATTGTCACAAGATTTTGAACAATGTATTTGGAAACTTGTGAATGTTCATTTGCAGCCCCTCAGGGGTGAAAGTAAAAAAGAAAAGGTCTACGCTATTGCGCCATCTACAGGTTACACATTAATACTGCATCATAATCTCTGGGTTTGTGAAGGGGCAACCTCTTGCTTATGGCGGCAATTCCCTTCGGTGCGTGAAAGGAAGTAACTGAACTGCAATTTGCCGAGCGGCCGCTTGAGGCTGACTCCAAAGGGTGAGCATATAAATGGTTCACTTTCCATGTTAAAACTGACCAACTTTGGAGCTAAAAAAACATGTTTCCACCCCTGGTTCCATTAGGTTTGTTAGTTCAGATAACTAGTTCATGAACACTCTGAGGGGGTGAATTATTTTGTTTACGATATCCTTCAGCCAATCAAATTTCTTCACTACTGCCATGTTTCGCTCTCTGAGAACGCGTTTCCTAGTACTGGCTACGCCCATTTTGAGCTTCATTTCCCTTAGCCAGAAACCTACGGGTGACGTAAACCAACCGTCGTAAACCAATGTTATGTAGTAAATGGAATTTACCCGTGATTGAGCAGAGAAAGTGCCAAATTGATATTCCAATAAATATATATATATATATGCACAGAGTTTCTTGTTGTTTAAAAATTTACAATAGTAAACTGCAACATTAATTAGCAGCAAACTAATTAGCTCCCCCCCTCTAAAGCAAGCTGTGGTACTCCCCGTATCGGTTACAACTTCAAACACTTGAAGGGGTGGCTCAAAAATGAGTCACGAGTTAGGTCTCAAAAATGTGTATATGTTATTTTAAGTATGTCTTTTACATAACTTATTTGTGATTAAAGTCTTACCATAGATACGTGACTTTTCTTTCAAAACAAATAAACAGGCAAGTACTACTTCCGTGACGCCATTGACCCCTGAACTTTACGCTAGTGGTAGCGACCATCTCGCCCTCAATTCCCCGCGAAAAAGCGGCCCACGATCATTCATAAAGACCTCAGATCCCTGTTTGAGTGCGCTGTAGTTGGCACTGACAGATTTTAGACTGTTTTTACATGTTTTAAATCACGTTTTTAAAAGTAGAGTTGCTTTATCGATAGCGAAATTGAAATGCCTTCCAGTACCTCACTGTGTCTGCCAGAGGATGTCAAAGAACGGTACGGAACTGTATATTTCATATGTGAATGAATGCCTCGCTGCATGCAGTCGTTAGCTTGTGAACAAGCATGATTCTTTGCTGGGGTTAAATAGTCCGCATTGTATAACAGCGACGGGTTGACCACTGTCGTTCATGCATAATAGTTGTAAGTTTCATCTTTGTTAGCATTTAGCCTCGCTTCCAATGCTCGCCCCGCCATCCCCTCTCAGTGGGCGACCGCTGCTTGTTTTGACTCAACAGACTCTGTAAGTGTCAGACTGTATTTGGCGCCAAATGAACATGTGTCCAAGGAGAGACATCAACGCTTGCTGCTTTCTTATTTTAAAATAACCACAGCAGGAGGCAATACTGCTACGTGTTGAGCTGCACAAACTCTGATTTGTGAAAGTAAAATAATCATTTTATATAATCACTATTTGGGGTACACAGAAACTGGCAAGCATTCCCATACAACAATGTTTAAGTTGCTGTGATTGAACATTAAGTAAATTGTTTGACACTTGTTACATTTGTTCGTCTATTTAAAAAAAATGTGTTTATTTTATTGAATGTTTTGTCTCTCTAGACTTCTGGTTCTGGATGAAAGTGGTGACAGTTTGTCAAATGAGGTAAGGGTTATTTTTTAAAATTATTTTAAAAATTAATTAATTTAAGAAAATTAATTTGAGCTATACAGTGTTCAACAAAGCAAAGGTTAATTCTGTGTGTTTGAATATTGTGGTATACAGCTTTTAAAGTCACTAAATTATGTTGAGCTTTAATTGGAAATCTTCAACAGTTAATAAAATAATACATTAAATTGATGCGGTGCTTTTCTAGACACTTCAAGAATTCAGAGTATTTTTCATTCTCTCCACACACACACACACACACACTGGTGATTTGGTAATGTAATTAGGTGAAATGTGCATATTTCTATAGAATCTGTGGGTTTCACTTACTACAAGGGTGGGGTTTTTTGACCGTGTTTCTTTCCACAGAAACTTAATCAGGTGCATTTGTTGCTTAAATTTTATATCATTTTCTCCTTTATTACTAAGGAGTGTGTAAAGGAAAAGCTCAGGTTACTGCAGGAGTTCCTGCTCACTGATGCTCAGGACCAGCTCAAAATCCTTGAGGAAAAGCTAAAGACCTCTGAGCTTTCCACTAAGTTTTTATTTATTTTTTTATGTGGATTATAAATGCTTAGATTTTGACTTGTGGACCTTTAAACCATTTAGGAGGTTTATATGTCAGAGGTAAAGGCTGTGTTAAAGAAGGCTCTTGGGGGTGTCAAGGAGAGTGAAGTTGAGAAGAACGGACAATCAAATGGCATCTCTCAAAATGGATCTCACAAAGACGATGGAGCCATGGACACTCAGGAGGAGGAAGATGTTATGAAGTCTCCCAGTGCCCCAAAGGGAAAAGGTGGCCGCCGTAGTAAAGCAGACTCTGAGCCTAAGAGTGAGTTGAACTTGGACTCCGATTTCATTCTTCAGTCTTCATATTTCAAACATAATTCCCATGCTAACAAGTGCTGTGATTTTAAAGATGTTTCTCCTGTTCACAGAATCTCCTACTGGTTCCAGGGTTACACGAAACTCTGGAAAACAACCAACTATACGCTCTATGTTCTCTAGAGTGTAAGTGTTCCTAAATAATTTCAGATTTACTTTGTACTTATTACATTATAGAGTTGGTTATTATAGAGGCCACCCATCTCCTTTGTAGGCCTAAACGGAAATCAGATGAGCTTAATGGAGAAGATACAAACGGTAAAGCAGAAGTAAAGGCTGAAGAAATAATTATAGAGGAGGCAAGTTTGATTTCTTGTGGATTCGTTTGTTTTTCTACATTCAATTCGTTTCCGGTAGTGTTGGAACTCATTTTATTTACTTAAAAGGTCCATGAAGAAAAACGCCTTAAGACAGACGATGAGAAGTGAGTTTGATTAACATGTACAATATTTATATATTGTCAAAATTTGGCTGTTTGTACAGATGTTAATGCTACACCCTCTGTCTTTCAGACCTGACACCGAGAAAACCAGTGATGAGAAGACCAAGTCCGTACCTACCGCAAAGGTAGTGTTTGTTTTACTTTCCCCGTTTGCCCAACTGTCTCTAGTACACAGGGTTTTAGTAAAAAATAATGTCATTTAGGCCCCTCCACCCAAATGTCCAGACTGCAGGCAGTACCTGGATGATTCAGACCTAAAGTTCTTCCAGGGAGATCCTGATGATGCTGTGAGTAACTTTAAATAAAATGTAAAAGCTAAAAACAAAGAGGCTAATAAAAAAAAATTCTGACCTAGTTGGATGAACCAGAGATGTTGACCGACGAGCGCCTATCTCTCTTTGATGCTAATGAGGATGGTTTTGAAAGCTATGAAGATCTTCCTCAACACAAGATAACCAACTTCAGGTAACCCTACAGATTTTATTAATTACATTATGTGTGTATCTATATATATATATATATATATATATATATATATAAAGCCCCAGTAACGGTCGGGCATAGGATGATTGTCTAAAATAAAGCTTTTAAAACTTACACTTTCAAATGTCGCTTGAAATCCAATTTGATGAGTCAAAATGATGGTTGAGGTTGCCATAGTCCATAAATGGTCCATAATGGTTGAGGTTGCCATAAAAAATGTGTATAAATGCTCAGATGTGAAAGCCATAATTGGGGTTGCCAGAGCTTGAAGAACGTTTGTAAATCCTCAAACACAAGTGATCTCAAGCTGTCATAGTTTGTGAAAAGCTACATATACAATCAATGTTAAAGGGGATTTTTAGGCTTACTTGTGAATGCTCATAAATGCTCAACATCTTAAAAGTGATGGTTAGGGTTGCTATAGATTTATTGAAGACTCATAAATGCTCAAATATGTAAATGTGATTGAAAGGGTTAGTAGAGATTAAGAAAATGTGCGTAGGTGCTCAAAACAAAAGTAAAGTTTGTAGTTTCCAGAGATGGAGAATTCTCCTAAATGTTAAAATGCAATATTGCACAGTGTCCCCAGGACTTTTTTTTTTTTTTTTTTTTTTTTGTCAGCAATAAATTATTAGTTTCAAACTGATGAATCTTGTGAAAGAAACTAATGAAAACAAGTATCAATGTTTTATTTTGAAGATGTGAAGGTTTTCAATGTTGTTATCCCTCACACGTATTAGTCATACCCATTCATTATTATTCAGATTAAAAAAAAAACTTCTATTTAAGTTAATATAATCTTGTAATTTTTGTTAAAAAAAATCTTGATTCTTACTGTTGAAATCCTTTTCTCAGTGTGTATGACAAGCGTGGCCATCTGTGTCCATTCGATTCTGGTCTCATCGAGAAAAATGTGGAGCTCTACTTTAGTTGTGGGGTGAAACCCATTTATGATGACAACCCATGTATGGATGGTATGTTCTGTTTCTTTTTTTAATAATGCGGCTCATGATTTCCCAGTTAAGTTGTTAAGAACTTCTTTTTTTTTTTTTTTTTTTTTTTTTTTTCCTTCTTGCACTTAGGTGGGGTTCCTGCCAAAAAGCTTGGTCCCATCAATGCTTGGTGGATCACTGGATTTGATGGTGGGGAGAGGGCTTTGATTGGCTTTACCACTGGTAAGTATTTCATAAAGCATCTCTTTCACGCTTTTTTAACGTTTGTTTTTTTTTTTCTTGTGGCAGACCTAACTTGCTTCCTTTTTGCCACAGCTTTTGCTGATTACATCCTGATGGACTCCAGCGAGGAGTACTCTGCAATTTTTGCTCTTATGCAGGAGAAGATCTACATGAGCAAGATTGTAGTAGAGTTTCTTCAAAAGAACCAGGATGTCACTTATGAGGACCTTCTAAACCAAATCGAGGTGAGGTTTGTGGTGTTTTTGTGTTCATGGTTCTTATCAGACACATTGATAAATGTCCTTTATCTCTCAGACAACCGTTCCTTCTGCTGGGCTCAACTTTAACCGTTTTACAGAGGACACCCTGCTGCGTCATGCTCAGTTTGTGGTGGAGCAGGTGGAAAGCTATGATGAAGCTGGAGACTTGGATGAGCAGCCCATAATAGTCACGCCTTGCATGCGAGACCTGATCAAGCTGGCCGGTGTTACACTGGGAAAGAGGTAACTTTAGAGGAGCACTACACTTTTATCTATACATTTTAATTTTGAATTTCTTTACCCTTTTGGAACTTGCCTTTCCACTTTCTGTTTTTTCTGTTCTAACTTGTCAGTATCTTATCTGAGTTGTGGTTAAATTTTTCCTCTCCCACATTGTTTTGTAATGATTCTTCAACCTTCCCTAATGCAGCAGGCAGCTTTACTGGTATGTAAAATTTGTGTTCCTGCAGTGTTTGTGGCTCATCAGTTTTTCCCATGCACTTGACTGCTGAAGGTTGTGTTTGAGCTAATCAAGTCTTTTGCTTCAAAGTGGTGGCGTTTGGCAATTTTTCCATTCACCCCAACTCTCCCTGCCCTGCATGACTTTGCTTATGTTCATTTTGACTTTGAATTTATGCTAGTTGATCTCTACATCTTTTCTCCCCTTTGAAAAACCAGGTTTGTTGTTGTTTTTTGTGTGTATATATGTATTTATATATATATATATATATATATATATATATATTATGTTGTCCTTTTGACAATTTTTTTTGCTCATTAGCAAATGCATAAATGATTGACTTTAAGCAATGAAAATAAGAAGTTTAGTCAGTCATTAAAGAATTAACAGGACTAAATTGTGTCAAAGGGTAAATCTGTTATTATATCACTTCCACATAATTTACCATGGCTTTACGTTTTCACTGTCATTAGTATAGAATTTTCAGAGTGGGTTTCTTTTTGTATGCCTTCAGGAGAGCAGCTAGAAGACAAGCCATTCGACATCCCACAAAGATTGAGAAGGACAGCAAGGGCCCAACAAAAGCTACCACAACTAAACTGGTTTACCAGATATTCGATACATTTTTCTCTGATCAGATTGACCAGAACAACAAGGAGGGAGGTGGTGTAAAGAGACAACGCTGTGGTGTCTGTGAGGTTGGTTTTGCAAATAAAAATATTGGTTATAATAGCTTGTAATATAAACTTATTTGGATGCTTACAGTTGGTATCTTGTAAATTTTACTTCCAGGTATGTCAAGCTTCAGACTGTGGCAAGTGTTCAGCTTGTAAGGACATGATCAAATTTGGAGGCAGTGGCAAGTGTAAACAGGCCTGTCAGAAGAGAAGGTGAGCTTGCTCAAAGGCATCATACAATGTTTGGCGATGTAGGCGTTGTCAATCCCACGTTTTAAAAAAATTAATTTGAGTTGGCTGATATTCTTGATAAAATCTTAGCTTAACTACATGGTCCATGGTGAAATGCAAGGTTGAATTACCTGAAGTATCTCTATTCTGTGATTTCTGTTCATGCTAAAATGAGCATCTTTTTTTCCATGAGTAAGACGCTGACCAACATTACTTGTAAATGGTGGACGTAACGTTTCAGCTGTATTTAACACTATTGGTGGTTTTCGATGGTTTTGTTAGAAAGTTTTTAACCCAGGGGTTAATTAGTTCACTTTTAAAGCATTTCTTTAAGTGTCAATTCTGTTTACATATGAGTAGTTAACTATTGTTTCAAATTTAATGTTTAAAAGCTGCCCCAATTTACCAAACGACTTACTACAATGCAACTTCAACTCAGTCGTTCATTAGTTTGCAAAGTATGCAATATCAGGGTCTAAATTTCTGGGTTTGGTGTACCAAGTACACTTTAGCTTGTGTTGATTTAAAGTTCAGATTTGAACCTCAGTTGTTTTAGTTCATATTTACCAGGGTACCCTTGTTTGCGTTTCTATGCCTCTGAATTGAAACACTGTCAACCGTCTTTTGTTAAAAGCTTTGTTAAAATATTTTCCTCCCCGTCAATATGTTCAACCTCATCAACTTACTGATTTGTTGGTGTGACTCGATCAACTAGTTTCTCAAATCAGCTGCGATCAGCATACTTATAAGCAGTTTTCCAAGTAAAATCCTCTCAGATCTAGTGAATGTCTTGCCATACTTGACATATAAATCATTTTAAAAACCTCAAGATTAGTAAATCAGTGCTTTTCCTGGAACTGTATATTATAACACGTGGCCATGACTTAACCTGTGGCTGGTCAAAAGCACATTTTGTGTTTTGAACCTGACATGGCTGGTTTTTACTTAAAATAAAACTGAATGTGTTTTTTTTTTAAACAATTGCTCTAGTCCTCTCCAATGTGATTTTGGTTGTGTGCTGTTTCAGAAAACTAGTGGAGGGTTTTTTCAGATGGTGCAGAAATCCTGTTTAAGTTTAACCTGATTAGTGTTATCATCCAGATGTCCAAACTTGGCAGTGAAAGAGGCTGAAGAAGATGAGAATGTCGATGAAGAGGATGTGTTACCAGTTCACAAGGAGTCTAAGAAAAAGTCCCAAGCTAAGAAGAAGAAGAAGCAGACTAAGAACAAGATCAGCTGGGTGGGCGAGCCTGCGAAGGTGAGTAGCTTTGAAATGAAGGAATTGACTGAGATCTACAACTCTTAAATCTGAGCCATAAACTTTCAGACTGAAGGAAAGAAGGCCTATTACATGAGTGTGCGTGTGGAAAACGCAGTTTTGGAAGTGGGAGATTGTGTGTCTGTAAGCCCTGATGATCCATCTCTTCCCCTCTACCTAGCCAGGTATGTGTCGAGGCTGTACTTGAAGCTAGCCTTTATTTTATTAAATCTACTACATCAGCCTTAAATGTTACGTCCTCTCAACCATTAGGATAACGGCGATGTGGGAGGATGGAGAGAAGATGTTTCACGCACACTGGTTCTGCCGTGGCACTGACACAGTGCTGGGGGAGTCATCGGACCCTCTTGAGCTCTTCCTGGTAGATGAGTGTGAGGATATGCAGCTGAGTTTCATTCATGGCAAGGTGGATGTCCTTTACAAGGCTCCATCAGAGAACTGGTTCATAGAGGTGCGTGGCTTAAGAATAAGTATATTGTCTGTAGTGAACAATACTGATGACTTTTGGGTTTAGGGCGGGACCATTGACGAAATCAAAGTGATTGAAGATGATGGCAAAAGCTTCTTTTATCAGCTCTGCTATGAAGGGGATTGTGCTCGTTTTGAGACTCCTCCTAAGGTCACTGAATATGAGGAATGCAAATACAAGTGAGTGCCTCTAGCATGACAAATTTAATTTCTTGCAGATAGGGTGTTGATGACATGGTTTGTTGTAGGTTCTGTGCCAGCTGCACCAGGAACAAGGTGAAAGAGGCTCAGGCTGTGCCCCAAGCGTCTGAGCTCCTAGAGGATGAGGAAACTGATTCCAAGGTCTTCTATGGGTTGGTGAGCTTTAACGGAGAGCAATACAGGGTTGGGGAAAGCGTCTACCTACCTTCTGATGCATTTAACTTTGCGTAAGCTTATCATTGCTTGTGCTTCTGGCGACTGCTGGTGATGCTGGTAAATTAATAAATTCTTTCTTCTTCTTTAGAGTGAGAGTTGCAAGTCCAGTGAAACGGTCCCATAGGAAGGAGGATGTTGATGAGGATCTGTACTCTGAATATTACCGAAAATCTTCTGATTACATCAAGGGATCAAATCTGGATGCTCCAGAGCCTTTCCGCATTGGACGCATAAAAGGAATTTTCTGCAGCAAACGGAGCAATGGAAAGCCAGATACAGCAGAAATTAAGCTGCGCCTTTATAAGTTTTACAGGTGATTAAAAAGGGAATAAATGTAGGAAACAAAAACAAAAAAAACACCACTGCATTTCGACCCTTTTAAACAATGTATAATAAATATATCTTCTACACTATCACTGCACTCTTGGTCAAACAATGTATTTAAATTCCCTCAAATGTAAATGTAATAAAGTCCTCACATTTGCAACAAACACATTTTGAGGAGCTCAGACATTTCCCAGATGTCCAAAAACCCATTCTTTTCATTTTTCCGGGTCAGTCATTGTGTACATTCTTTATTGAGCTGCATTAGTGCTTCATTTGATTAGTTGGTGAATAGTTCTATGGCTAATTGGCTCGTTCATTGAGTGGTTTCTAGATTCCAGTAAAAGATATTGGTATTACACAAACATGCATTAACTAATTTGAATCTAACTTTTGATTAGGGAACAAAACTAAAACATTAAAAAATTATTGGATAAGTTAAGTTTACATGATATGCCACGTTTTTATTCTGTTATCACTGGTTTCAGGCCTGAAAACACCCATAAAGGACCAAAGGGAGCATATCACTCTGATATAAACCAGGTCTATTGGAGTGACGAAGAGGTGACTGTGAACATGACTGAAGTGCTCACACATTGCCGTGTGGAGTATGCTGAAGATCTGATTGAAAGTGTTCAGGAATATTCTAGCAAAGGACCGGATCGCTTTTATTTCTTAGAGGTAAGGTAGAGTTGAAGGACGACAACCCAATCTCTAATTTAACGTCCAACCAACTTTCTTCCTGTGTATTCTTTAGGCATACAATTCAAAGACTAAGAGCTTTGAGGATCCTCCAAACCATGCTCGATCCGCTGTGAATAAAGGCAAAGGAAAAGGAAAGGGCAAAGGTAACTGAAGTCAAAGAAACCTGTACATTTCTTATTCTAGAAGTTGTTCGTCTTTGAAGGAGAATTTTAATGTTTCAAGTGCTTGAAAATACTGGGAGTTGTATTTATTCTGGACAGTAAGTCAAATACATTTTCGCCAGGAAATGGGGTTGGAATATTTGCTCTGAATCGAAGAGGCCGGTTCATGGGCCTGTGGTGACGTTTAATAGGCTGGTTGTTGGAACAACACTGCTTGAGCAAACCACTCTGTCATATGAACTTGTTATACTGTGAATGTACTTTGAGTGTGTAATGACCAGGAAACTGAAGACCATTAGAAATGGCAAGCAATTTGGTTAAAAATAGTTAACGCAAATAAACCAGTCCATTGAAATCTTTTTTTCAGCACTGATTTTGATGTTAAAAGGTGTTAACTCAAATGTATCATTTAAAAAAGTTTCCTATTAGTTATTCGATGTTCCTAAAGATACGCATGTGGGAATCTTGGGTAGGGGTACATGTTTGTTCACTGCATTTTCCTGTTTCACAGCAGTTGCGCCTAAAGGAGGAATATTTTAGAATTTAATGAAACATTTGAGCACACACAAAGGAATCTAAAGCAATTTGATGCACAGTTTTCACTGTTCAACTGCTTGTGAACAACAGGTGTGGGTTATCATGTAAATTTATGTAAATACATATATTTAATTAATAAAGTCACAACCCTAATCATTTTAAAATACATTTTGCTTATCAGTTTTAAATAGCTGCCATTAAATTATGTAGTTGCGTGTTTGTTTTTACATTTTTTTTTAAATAAAAGTAAGCTCATTTATAGGCCCATTAACTAAAAGCTTTCAGAGCAAAAAAGATTTTTTAGTTTTCATGTTAATCATTTCAGTAGTACACAAACAGAAATTATTAATTGTTAATTAGTGACAGTCCAAGATTTATTTTTGTAAGAATTGGTATCAGTCTTGATATGGGTGATGCTGTGCCTGTTGGCATTGTATCAATCCCAATTTCTGCAGTATCACCCAGCCCTGACCCTAGCTTCAGTCATACCGATCACAAACAGGAGTCTACTGATTATGATCGCAGCAGCTTTTTCACAGGTTATATATATATATATATATATATAACTGTAAATATTTGGTTTAATTTTTCCGGCTTAAACAATTTATCGGTTCATGCACCATTTTGGCAGCTGTATCAGAACAATGCCAAATGATGCTAAACCCTAGTAATCATTTTACATTTTTTTTTTTTCTCCCCCATACCCTATGCCTGACGCCACTCTGATATATTTACGACTATGGAGACACCCAAGGAAGGATTGAACTGAATAATTGACACCAAATTAGTAGACACATGTTCATACAATGTTTGGATTTATTAAATGAGTTCAGTGTGCATGTCTTAAGACCTTTAGCAAAAACTATATTAACATATTTCTGGTAGGTGACAAGTAATCTTTTCTTCATTAGAGAATGACGTCACTACTTGAAACAAAATCAATTTGAAACTATTTGTTTGCAGGGAAAGGTAAGGGCAAAGTAACCTCACAAGAATTCCAGGATCAAGAACCCCAAGAGCCTTCCGTCCCCAAACTGCGCACACTGGATGTGTTCTCTGGCTGTGGTGGGCTCTCTGAGGGTTTCCATCAAGCAGGTGGGGCCTCTCTTCGAACTGTTGAAGAATGGATTTCTTGTTTGTTAGACTAACATCCATCTACCTTTATAAACAGGCATCTCTGAGACTAACTGGGCCATCGAGATGTGGGATCCTGCTGCTCAGGCGTTTAGGTTAAACAATCCAGGCACCACAGTCTTCACAGAGGATTGTAATGTTCTTCTTAAGTTGGTTATGGCTGGAGAAAAGACCAACTCTCTAGGACAGAAGCTGCCACAGAAGGGAGATGTGGAGATGCTTTGTGGGGGACCACCTTGTCAAGGCTTTAGTGGCATGAACCGCTTCAACTCACGCACCTACTCCAAGTTCAAGAATTCCTTGGTTGTGTCTTACCTAAGGTGGGAACTATTCTAAACTTGCTGCAGAAGTCAAAAGGAAGGTTTTGTTAGATGTAACATTGTTGATGGGTTTCTGCTTTAGCTACTGTGACTACTACAGACCTAAGTTCTTCCTGCTGGAGAACGTGAGGAACTTTGTGTCGTTCAAGAGATCTATGGTTCTGAAGCTCACCCTGCGCTGTCTGGTGCGCATGGGATACCAGTGCACTTTTGGAGTGCTGCAGGTTAGATGTTCAGCATTTTTTCTTGGAGAAGATCATGTACTCCATGTGTAAAGTTTATTTATTTTTTTTAATTTATTTTATTTATTTTTTTTGGCTGGGGTTGTCCTTGTTAAATTTATGGCCATGCTTTATCTAAAGTTTAGTTAATTTATCAATACGCCTTTAACAAGATGACCCTTCTCCATAATTGCCAATGCATCAGATTCAGGACCACATGTGATCGTGACCTGGGAACCTGAAACCCCCCCCCCCATTAAGAGAAACAAAATATTGATTTGTCACTTTTGAAGCCATATTCAATCTGCAGTTCAGAGAGTGTATCTGTGTGCAATGTGTTAAAAGAGAAGTCCAAGTTAATCTCTGTCCTGTATCCTGTAACCCTGTATCACAACTTGATTATTTGTGGGAAAATTTTTCAAATAAAGAGTATCTCTTCCTGTGTTGTCTATAGGCAGGGCAGTATGGTGTTGCTCAGACCCGGCGCAGGGCAATCATCCTGGCTGCTGCACCTGGTGAAAAACTGCCCCGTTACCCTGAACCCCTCCATGTGTTTGCCCCCCGAGCCTGCTCTCTGAGTGTTGTAGTTGATGACAAGAAATACTTCAGCAATGTCACTCGGTATCCAGCATTGTTCTTGTTAATGGTATGATTTGGATCATTTCTTTTGGTTCATTTCTTTTTGGCTGTTTTTATCCAGTGGAAATGGCGGTATTTACCGCACAATCACTGTGCGGGACACCATGTCTGACCTCCCAGAGATCCGCAACGGAGCTGCAGCCCTGGAGATCTCATACAATGGTGAACCACAGTCCTGGTTCCAGAGACAGATCCGGGGTTCACAATATCAGCCCATTCTAAGGGACCACATCTGCAAGGTCTGTTTCTTTCCAGAGCTGGTGTCTTTGAAGTCTTCTGAAAGTAGCTAAGAAGGAAACCTCTGTACTGCTTCTGTAGGACATGAGTGCTCTGGTTGCTGCCCGCATGCGTCACATTCCTCTAGCTCCTGGTTCAGACTGGAGGGATCTACCAAACATCGAGGTGCGTTTGCGCGATGGCACCACCACGAAGAAACTTCGCTACACCCACCCTGACAAAAAGAATGGTCGCAGTGGCACTGGAGCTCTGAGAGGAGTGTGCACGTGTGCTAAAGGTTTGTCCTCTTCATAAAATGCTAGTTTTTTATTTTAATGCTATGGTCTTATTTATTTTTCTTTCATTCTCAGATTAGGTTAAGTCCAATTTGTCCTAAGCGTTTAGTTGCTTAATACTTGGTCAAAAGACTCCTTTGAGATGCAAAAGCTTTTAGAGGACAGACCACGAAGTCTTAATACATTAAAAAAAAACAGTAATTAATTACCATAAATGTAATGTCTTTTAAATTATTTAAATAAATGAGAAAATATAATATTCATCAAAGTAAAACAATACTCCACCAATGTAGAATAACGTTTGGTTCTTGGTTCTCAAAGCAGAAGTCTTTTAATCGCTCAAATTTTTTCAGCTGGCATCTCTGGCACCGGAAACGAGCGGCTGCATCTTCCCTCGTATGAATGCAAGCTGTGTGTCTTCATCTTTTATACCCCTTATGGTGCAGTCTGAACATAGGCTTCTGTTCCAACTGGCGTCCATGTTGTAGATGCATGCACAGAGTATGCGAAGTTCATGGGTTGCTCACCAGAGCCTATTGTGTCCATTTCACAGATGTCCATAGTTGACTTCTCTGGCAAAATTGCTTTTGAATGGAGAATTAATACATTTAAACACATTTTGATTAGTACTACAATACTGTTAATGTCTTTAAATGGGCAAAAAATTCTTGAAGTTGTACAACAAATAAATCTTGAAATTTCTCACCGCTCCAGGAAAGTCATGTGACCCTGCGGACAGGCAGTTCAACACCCTGATTCCCTGGTGTCTGCCTCACACTGGCAACCGCCACAATCACTGGGCCGGTCTGTACGGCAGACTGGAGTGGGACGGGTTCTTTAGCACTACAGTCACTAACCCCGAGCCAATGGGAAAGCAGGTATCTCAAGCGGGCATATAAATGCAGTTTGAGGCTTTAGTTCTCCAATGCTGTAGAGATGAACTCATCATCTTTTAAACCTCAGGGACGCGTCCTGCACCCTGAGCAGCACCGTGTGGTGAGTGTGAGGGAATGTGCCCGCTCTCAGGGCTTTCCAGACACTTACCGCTTCTTTGGTAATGTTCTAGACAAACACAGACAGGTACGTCCCTGCAGTCAATTCCGTTCATTGGTGACTTGAATAATTCTACACAAATAAATGTTTTTTTCCTGGTTTCTCAGGTTGGAAATGCTGTGCCTCCACCCCTGTCTAAAGCAATCGGCCTGGAAATCAAGAAGTGTGTACAGGAGAAGATGAGGGAGAATGCTACAGGTGATGGTTGAGATGTTTTTAATCTCTTAAAGTACTAGTAGAATCTAAAAAGTTCTCTTGTTCTGTCCAGAGCCTGTGAAGCAGGAGAAAATGGAGGTTTCTGATTAAAGCCATGGCCTTATAAAGCTCCAGCACCCTCGTCGTGTTTGGATGTATTTGAATCACTCTATTTGTACTTCTTGCTCATTCAGGCCTTTAAGAGGCATTCCAATGGACAGTCTGCATTGCCATTATGTGATTTCATCACTTTCTCAATGTGATCTTTTAACTGTTTGCAATGATTTACTCTAAGCCAGTGGTATTAAAGTCTATATAGGTTTTGTATGTTGTAATATTTCAAATAAAGCTCTTAATGTTTACATCGTTTCTATTAATGGACTTACTTTACGCATGACTGAATCTTTATAATTTCAGTAATTTTCACATTGTGTAGTTTTTATTACATTTCCAAACCAATAGATTAAGTAAACAGTTGAGAAATGGTTGTAACCCTGCATATTGTGTATTGATTTTTGTAATCCAAACTGTTACAATTAACTGCGTTGTCTTAATTTGTTTAAATGCTACTGTAATTAAATATTTTGATTGTGAGCAAATACACCAGATTTAGTAACTAAACTAAACCTTTAATTATGAAAAATGTAAAATACATTTTAATAATCAGCTTGTAAAGCAAGTGTTAGTCAGAAAAAAACAATATAAAACATTTAAATTGGATTCAGCTGAGGACTGTTCAAATCTGCTACCCTTTGTGTAGTTTTGTGTGTGTATGTATGTATGTATACTGTCACTTAAATTTATTGATGTACAGTAGTAACAGGTGAGTATATTAGCAGTTTATTTTCACTGTTAATATTCATCATTCCATTACTGTGACAAATCTTATGCTTTATGCTGAAGATCATTCTCGGCTACTGCCACCTAGTGAACTTGTATAAAAACACTTGTGCTAAAAGAACAAGCTGAATACAATACAAAATCAATCTAAACGCCTGCAAAATGTGACCAATTAAATGAGTTGCATGTAAATTTACAAAAAGAACACAACCAGGGTTTCTGCAAGTGCTGTAAGGTTACATTTAAGAGTTAGCAGATAAAAGCAAACATGCTTTTTTTGCATAATAGATTATGCTTCAAATACATGCCTTAACCATCATATTTGTTTTTAGCATGTTTTTTTTTATTCTCTCTGGCAACTTTTACAATCATGTTTACAATTTGAGTTTCATGTCAATATTTACAATTTGAGTTACATGCCAATATTTGGCAACATAACAATTTAACAATTAAGACTTTGAGCATTTAGGAGTATTTGCAATTTTTTTTTATCATATTCTAGCAACCCTAATCACCAATTTCATGATTAAGTGTATGTGAGCCTTTTCTCAAATTATGATAATGGTTTTTAAGGTTTTACAAAAGTTTTGCAGAAGACTGGCAACTAATCAACTGTACATTTTTAACCTACTTTAACAATTAACTTTTTTTTCATTAAGGAATATTTTCTCAATCTGTAACAACTGCAAACAGCAAATACACATTAGATGAGTTTTACATGGACATCAGAAAATTATAATTGTGACAAATTATTTAAAATCTAGAAAAGTGAATTTAACACTTTCTAAGCTCTTACATATATATGGGCCTGTAAACTAATAAAAGACCCTATGCAAACAAACAAAAAAATATTATTTCCAAACAAGAGTGAAATTGTGTTCTAAATGAACACCGTTCCATTTTAAAAGTAGAATCAATAGGAAATGTTCTTACACTTCTTTCATTTAACAATTAACCAAATTACATTGTATAGAAAATTGAGTACAAGAATATGTAGAAATGTTACAAGATGAAAAATCACAATAAAAAAAACTACATGAACTCTAAAGCAAAAAAGATAAATCCAAATGTTTTATTTTATTAGCATTTATTTGTGATGCAACAGCAAGAACCAAACTTGACCTGGAATAACTCAGGAACTCAGTTGTTTGAGGGTCTGGAGACAGAAAGAAATCAAGGTTAGATCAGAAACCATGGAGCTAGAGCTTGACGGAGACTAGCAGACTCACTTTGCCCATTCCACATTGAGAATAAGATGATCATATCCAAAGCCTGAAACACCAGCAATAGCTCTGGCAGCATCCTCTCTCCGGTGGAAACTGATGAAGGCAAAGCCCTGTGCAGAAAAGAAATGCAAGATTTAAAAGACTATTCATTATAACCATCAGGAAGTAACCTGGTTTAATAAAATGGACCCTTCACCTTAGACTGCCCCGTGTTCTTGTCCTTTGCCAGATAGATCCTGGAGATTGAGCCGAAAGGCCTGAACAGCTCCTGCAGGTCAGTCTCTCTGGTGTCCTCAGACAGATTGGTCACACGGATCGTTGCATTATCATCGGCTGTAAAGAAACACAACGTTAGCACTGAGCTGAGTGCAGTTAGCAGAAACGTACGAGCCCTGCGAAACAAACCTGTACCTCTGCGATTGGGCTGCATGGATTCCCCTCGCCGCGTTCCACCATCTCGTAGACTGGGAGGTACATACTTCCCAGTCTTGCTCTGGACTGGTTGGGCTGGCTCAGGCTCTAGATTTGAAAGATGAAGTGGTTTAGATCAATTTTTATGGCAGTACAACCAAAATATGTTCATAAGAAGGGTTTCATACCAGCTGCTTTCTCCTTTTCCCCAGTGGACAGTCCCAACTGCTCAGCCAATTCCTTCTGCATTGGACCGAGCGTGTCTTTGTACGGACAGCGAGTGGTCCAGTGATCCCCTTTACAGATTCGACAGGACACGATCTTCTGCCCTTTCAGCTTGTTCATGGGATCCTCATCCTGGTCTTGAGCGTTCAAATCCTGCAAAATAGATGAGTTCTCATTGAACATAAATAACTTAAATAGCAGAGATGACTACTCATTGCTGGGAGACAGGGCAACAAAATCAATACATTATATATATATATATATATATATATATATATATATATATATATATATATATATACACACTATTTATATACTATTCCTGGAAGCCAATACTAACATTTAAAAACATCCACCATGAATTGAGTCAGGTTTCTGCAGGTTTCAAAAGGTCAAATCTTAAGGCTTTTATAATCATTAAAAGTAATAAATAGTTTGCTTCAAATAAAACTCTAACCATCACTTTTGTTTTACAAAGTTAATCATTTTCTCAAACTCTGGCAATCCCAGCAGTCTTTTTTTTAATAGTAGGAGAAATGTCTGGCAACACACAAGTATAGATTGGCTTTAACTCTTGAGTGACTAAACCTAGTCAAATCCAACAGACTCGTGCCTCGATGTAAAATCTAAAACTGTTCTACTGTTGATTTAAGTCTAGATCACATGCAGCTTCATATTTATAGAATAATGAAGCCGGTATTTTGTAATTGTTCATTTCTTTGTTCAGGGCTTTCTTGGCTGCAACATTAACACATTTATTTTCCAGGGTCTAATACTAATTTGCCTTGGAATGGTTAAATTGATATATAACTTAAATCAGGGCCCCCTGCACATTATTTATTCAACCATCATCAGACACCCGTTTTACTAATGGAGGTCCTTTTGGCTTGTCTGAAGAGAGAGTAGTATGCATACTAGAACAACGTTGCTACTAAAAATGCAAGGCAGTAGCCCCCCAGGACCGGAATTGGTCACCCCCGGATTGAAGCCTTTAGAATCACTATTTGATATGGATATGTCATACATCCCCTGAAGCAGAAAAAATCTAGCACGTACCTCTTTGCTGGAGATGAAGGTCATGAAGACGTCATCACTCACTGTTGTTGTAGCAACATTTGGACCCGGTGCGTCCAACTCTGAGTTGCCAAACTTCTTCCAGTTCTGTAAAGAAAAAAAAAAAAAACCTCTTTAAACCCACAAAATTAACAAATGAATGATATCTTTAAAACTAAGAGACTTGCTTACCTTTCTTCTGGCAACTGCTTTGGAGGCCTTTCGCGTCTCGATTTTAAAGTTCTGATGATCTAACAGAACAAAAGTAAAGAGAAGATGAAATCTAATCAACCTGAAAAGATATCTTTCACATACAACACCAAACACTTTTGAATGTGAAGTATTCGAGAATTGAATAAAGGGAATCATAAACTGTTCATTCATATATTAAAAAAACAATTCCATTTAGACATTTAGGGAGTGACAAATGCTTTGTGTTTGTAATTACAGTTACTGTATTTAATTACAGAACAGACTTATAGGCAAAAATCTAATTGCCAAATTGTGTTACGGTTGCTGCTGAGAGGCACCAAACCTTCTCATGATAATCCAAAGGGAAAATATACTTAAAATAGTATGAATAGTACATATAGGATTGTAGAGTAAGGAATAAATCTGATGAAAGCCTTTTCTTGATGTGATGAGAGCGCTGTCTCTTCATATCCACTCTACTCAAAACCTAAAAACTTAAATGATACACTACAGAACGCCTGTCTACTCTACAGGGCTGTTTAGTCTGAACACCAGATTTTAGGTACAACGTTTGTGTTTTCTAAGTGTATTTCTTCACTTCATTGGCTTTTAACAGAAACGAATGCCACCTATACACATACGATTCTTATTTTGTGGATAGCATCCTCAAATTTAAAACTTGAACAATTAAAACAAGCAAAATGGATCAGAAAAATGCTTTTAAATTCTAACTTCTTTCACATTTAACTTACAACCCACAAGAGATGATTCCGCATACATACAACCAATAACTTTCATTTCAACAGACACCCAGACTCTAACACCTGATAGTAACAATGATCTCAAAATCAACATAACGTTAATCTTGAATTGATGCAAGTAAAAAAATTATTAAAAAAAAAAAATAGACTTACCTTAAATTTCTGGCCATCATCATCAATCTTGTATTCAGTGATGGTCTTAATGTTACCCTTGACGGTCTCTTTTGGTGAAGGGAGAGAGCCTGTGGTGAAAATACAATTATTTGTTAATGAGGCATCACAAACAACTGGGTCAACAAAGCTTTTCCCCCAAAACACACATATTTTCCACCAGAGAGGCTAGAATGAAGAATTAGCTATTTTTACTACCCATCGAGACATTTATTAAAACAAAAGTAACCCCTTCTCATACAGGCTCCATGGTTAATTACAAGTATTTTAATTTAAAGAATTTCCGTTACTAAGATCAAATACTTATTTGCAATAGCTTAGCAAACAGAGAGATTTTTGGTTGCGTAGAAACTCAACCAAGCCACAAATACTGATCATGACATATTAACTCAACTCAAGCAAAATGTAATGTAGTAATTACAGTAAATGTAGTAATATAATTTATCAAAGTCATTCACATAACAATTCAAATGATCATGGCTGGAAGGGTTTAGCCTAGCATTTCACCAACAAATAACGCGTGGTCACTGCATTTACACTGTTTACCAACTGTAATATTGACTTCAGTAATAACGTTTACGCAGTAATCAGTTACGCCTCGTATTAATCGCTATAACGTGTGTAAGATAATTTCATTAGAGACGGTTAAAACACGTGTGAAGGATGTGAGGCGCCGCGGCCTCGTACCTTCATCTCCCTCCTCTTCCACCTGGTCGGCCCAGCTAGGCTTTGAACTGTGGAAAAACACAGCCTGTCAGATTCACATAAACCCAGAGCAAGCCATTATAAAATTGTAATAGATATAATAACATACTCGTCGAATTCGATCGACGGCATCTTAGCAAGTCGTCAGAAGCCTCGAGAGGAAGCGTTTCGCGGGATGGCGCCGGACGAAAGTGACTCAACCCTACAGAACACGGCGCCACCTGTAGGCGCGGAGAGAGAGATAGCGCCGTCCATCGTGGTCTCTGAGATATGTGGCGAAAGATTGTACCACAGCTTGCTTTAAGGGGGGAGCTAATTAGTTTGCTGCTAATTAATGTTGCAGTTTACTATTGTAAATTTTTAAACAACAAGAAACTCTGTGCATATATATATATATATATATATATATATATATTTATATATATATATTATAATATATATATATTATATATTTATGGAAATCATTTGGCACTTTCTCTGCTCAATCACGGGTAAATTCCATTTACTACATACATTGGTTTACGACGGTTGGTTTACGTCACCCGTAGGTTTCTGGCTAAGGGAAATGAAGCTCAAAATGGGCGTAGCCATTACTAT
>UELW01000444.1:0-77218 GCA_900490495.1 Danionella dracula | reverse complement strand
ACAACCTTCTTCTTCTTCTTTGGTGTTTTATGCAGTTTGCATCTTTCTTTTTGGTGCATTACCGCCACCATCTGGGGATGTAGTTTGGACAAATGTTCACATAAAAAAAAAAATAAAATAATAAAAAAAAAAAAAAAAAAAAACTTTCTACAGAGTATTCCAACCTATACTAAATGTAGTGACTATAAAAGGAAACACATACCTGCACCCGCTGTAGTTCGTAGATATGAATTGTAGTTTTCTTTTATATAAATAAATACTTTACTTATCACGCAAACTTGTTTTTTTATTGTGTTAAATATTGTGTAATTGTTTATCTAATAGTATAATTAGTTATGCTTTCCTTGCGTTAAATTAAGCATGTGAGGTGAGAGGTCGCGAGTGGTGTACCATGCTTCACTTAGTTTGCGCATAGGAGCGCGTCATTCCGACCACGCACGTGTGAATAGAGAGCATGAGGTGGAAATATGGGTTCTCTTCGGTTGTAAAGCTTATGCCACATTACGTTCATAAAATATATTTTTCATGACGGGTGATCTATGTTTAGTTGGTGTGTGTGGCATAGCCGTGTAGACTGATTCGTGGGTTGTTTTGATAGTTTACCATTGTTTCACGTTGTGTTCTACAGATAGCTGTACTAGAATTTATATATATTACATGTCTCACTGCACGGCGGTATCCCCGAAGTCCTGCCCTGCTTTGTTGGAAAGGAAAATAAACATTTACCTCTGTGGGGTGGCCGCGTAGTGTGGTGTGTTTTTCCTGTACTTCGCATTCGAGAGCGAGGCTGAAGTCTGGTTACATCCACCTGTTGCCGTGACCCCGGATGTCTTGGTTCACCGCAGCAGAGCCGATCGCCTGGGGTTAAGCAGTGTGCTACGAGGTGAAAGCTGGATTGCCGTGAAGAAAAGAGGGAGCCATTCGCAACATGTTGACTGCGCTGTTCCATTTACACGACGGACTCAGTCTTTGGTCACCAGAGGTGAAGCCCTGATTAGGTTGTAGACCCTGTAATGGACCGTTTAAATTTATATTATATATAAGACTGCTATTTCCTTTCTGAGATTATGAATTAAGTGACTTGGATATTTCCAAGTTTTTTTTTTTGCATTTTTATGTGTATTAGTGGAACTTACAAGGATGACCCGGAGGGAACTAAACTTTCAGAGTTTTATACACCAGTGTGGGGGGAGGGGTAAATTATGTGCAGATTGAAGGGGATACAGGGACTGGTACCGAAGACTTTTATTCCCCAGTACATTACCACTGTCAGAAAAACCCCATCAGCCCGAGGTTTAACACCACAGCTCATTCGCACCCGTTCTAATGCTAACAGGGTTTTGCTTACACACAGCAATTGCGAGAGTTAATTGGAGAGCTGACAGGGCAGATTGTGAGTCGATCGGCTGCTCGTCTGGTGTCTAGTAGCAAATGGGGCTAGCCCTCTACCCACAGTAAACTGTCAGGGGTAACAAGTCGGAGCTCCCACTTGATTCATCTAGGACGAGGGTTGCATAGTGGAGAACAGATGTCAACAACCACTGTGTTTATGGGGGACGAAAATGATAAATACTCTGTTCAGAGGGATATATGTTATGGATCTGTTTTGGCAGAAAAGTCGTTGTCCAGGAGTCGAGAGAGGCAGATACTGTCTTGGAGTCCCTCCTGGGAAGGGCTAAAACAATCGCTAAAGTGGGGTTAAAAGGTACAACCTCCTCAAGGCCCATTTAGCGTCGAAAAGATCTACGACATACTTAAACACCTATTTTAGCGACTACGCCGACGCAGACTCCCGTGTCCTGGGGAGCACTCCACTTCGTTCCCACTCGACAGCTTTCTATTCTCCCCGAGAAACACCCAAACCCAGAAGAGACCCCGTGGACTATTGGGTGAGACTGAACTCCTCCGCTGAGCTATCCAATTACTCACAAATGTAAACGTCTTCGGGAGCAACGATGGCTAACTTAGTTGCAGAAAATATCAATGATGTTTATACGAACTAGCCCGTATCCTGGGGTCTGTCCCCATTGTGTTTAAAGTGGCACTACCCATGAGCAATTGTCCACGGAGGAGATTTCCGGAATCCATATCGATGAGCATCAGCGATAGAAAGCCAATTGTCACTTGGTGGCCATAGATAACAAGCCCCAAGCCCTCCAAGTGTCAATAGCTCAAACAGGGAGCTGCAACGTATACGCTGGTTGAAGGTGTAAGGTCCGGCTGCTGTCATAGCTGCAGCTTCTTTTCGCCGAAACATAAGCCCTGCCAATGCCCATAACAACCCCACGTCCGTATGCAATTGGAGCGTGTCCTCAGCTGTTAGAGGAGTGGGTGTTGGAGAGAACCAGTCAGCCCACATATAGTTCTCAAGAGCCACTCCAACGTATGAGAGGCATACCATCCTGCCGTGGGGTTGTGTGAGAGTCAACACATTCCCACGCCGTTGCACATTGCATGAGGGAGAAGCGGTTGCGCTCATAGTGCAGAAGGTTGACACCTCGCAAAGATTGTCCCGGTGCTGAGGAGGGTGGGGGGTGTCGCCCGGGGGGGAGGCGAATGAACGCACAGCGGCGGCGATTCCCTCGGATTTAAAACTAACGAGATCGTCGACTGTCAGGAAGAGGTGAACTATTTTACATTGGGATAGTTTTGAGAAAACCCTCAGTGAAAAGGATGTGAACGCCTCACTTACAAAGAAGTTTTCAAAGTGCTCCCATACAAAAATGTGCTGTGCCAAAACATGAACAAAGCTTGTGAAAAGCTGACATTTTGGTTTTACACTTAGGTGTTTTCCATCAAAGTGTTCCAAGTTCCGTGTTACAATGCCGCTTCTGTAATTGTTCTATTTCCCCATGGGCACGCATGAGTTACGATGCTGGAAGAATAGAGCTCAGGGAGTCGAGGAGTTGCCCCTGTAGAACCTAGTGAAGTTAACGCCATAGGGCGATTATGTCGTTGTTGGTTGCGGGTGGGGGGTCACAGTCCGGCCAGGCCGAAGTATGGCGGTACGGGAACGCGGGGTGCTGTGGGAGAGTGGAATTGTACGGACCGCGTGTCAGCGTTGAACCCGGAGGGCTGGGGGGGTTAGGTCGGACGGCTGGTGCCGAGCGGGTGGATGAAGTAAGGATGGGCACGAAATGTGCCATCAACACGATCACCGAGGGGTCGGAGATGGAAGCGCATCAAGGATATGGCGTGTTCGCTGAAGGGTCTAGGCCGTGAGGTTCAAAAATATAAGGAATGGTGGGGCCCACAATAGGTTGGCATGTGGATAGGGGGGGTTCGGGGGTCTGGGGGGGGGCGTAGCAACGGGATGGAAAGGCAACGAAGATGTCCGCGTGGAGCAGGGAGTAGGAGGACAGGGGGGGGCAAGCCAGTACTAGGAAACGCGTTCTCAGAGAGCGAAACATGGCAGTAGTGAAGAAATTTGATTGGCTGAAGGATATCGTAAACAAAATAATTCACCCCCTCAGAGTGTTCATGAACTAGTTATCTGAACTAACAAACCTAATGGAACCAGGGGTGGAAACATGTTTTTTTAGCTCCAAAGTTGGTCAGTTTTAACATGGAAAGTTAACCTCAATATGCTCACCCTTTGGAGTCAGCCTCAAGCGGCCGCTCGGCAAATTGCAGTTCAGTTACTTCCTTTCACGCACCGAAGGGAATTGCCGCCATAAGCAAGAGGTTGCCCCTTCACAAACCCAGAGATTATGATGCAGTATTAATGTGTAACCTGTAGATGGCGCAATAGCGTAGACCTTTTTTTTTTTTACTTTCACCCCTGAGGGGCTGCAAATGAACATTCACAAGTTTCCAAATACATTGTTCAAAATCTTGTGACAATATACGAAATAATACTTTTTCCCACTACTCTAAGAAACACTTATAAATAGTAAAACATGGGACAAATAAGAATAAAATAGATAGTTTTTTCTGAGTAAGTGTTTTGTAGATGCATCTTTATTTTTCTTGATATGTTAGGGATATAAAGTTCCCAGAAATCATGGTTTGGTTCCAAGCAGCAATGGTTTCACTGTTTTGGTACAGCAAACATGTTAACAAGTCAGAAAAAGTCCTTGATCTCTCCCATCCTTTGTTTGTTTGTTTTTTACATTACTTTGAACTTTGATGGTTTAAAGTTATACCCATCTTGGTTTACTACTACTAAAATAATGTAATTAATCAGGGTTATTTCTTGTATGCGTTAAATTATTGTGATTTTTGGGAACTGATGAAAGGTCTAACCCTTGTTGGATCAAATTGAAAAACTCAGTTTGAGATTTGTGGCAATGCAGAACAGAATACGCTAAAACCCAAGTTAAAACCCAAACCAGTCCAGTTTGTTCCATAAGTTTCTATGGAAATCCTAGCTTTGATCCTGGGTTCATGACGTGTACGCCTGTTGAGGTACTACATTAGCTGTGGGCAGATCACATGTTGTCAAAATTTTTTTTAGAATTTATTTTATTTTTCACATTTACATTTTCTCTTAACATCCCAATAAAACATTATAAAAAAGTTTGTTTACAAATAAAAAATATTTAATATTATAGTTGTGCTCTAAAAAACTACATCAAAAAAAGCATTTACAAACTTTCACATGTGTGAAATATCTCTTCCATGTCCAAAGTTTAGGTAGCAAAAATGCTATGAACCGTTCCAATGAAAAATCACATGCACACGCATGAAAAAGCAGTTTTGATTTCTCCTTTTGATCACCAAATTATTTCCCAGCGATGGGTTGTGGCTGGAAGGGCATCCGCTGCGTAAAACAAAAATGCCAGAGAGTTTGCGGTTCATTCCGCTGTGGCGACCCCGAAAAGGGAATAAAGCCGACATGAAGATGAATGAATCACCAAATTAAATTTTTCACAAGCAATTGAGTCATATTTCTTACACATCCCCCGTCAAGAAGCCAAGGCAAAGTTCTAAAACACTAGTAATCATTTTAAATGTGCCGTGTTATCATAAATCAATTATACTAAACATTTGACCCCTCTGAACTATTGTTGCAGACTTAATAATCCATGCACCTCTTGAACCACTGTTATTGTTGTCAGCGCACAGAAGAT
Source organism: Danionella dracula (assembly GCA_900490495.1). NCBI lineage: Eukaryota > Metazoa > Chordata > Actinopteri > Cypriniformes > Danionidae > Danionella > Danionella dracula. The sequence goes on along the minus strand of UELW01000444.1, from coordinate 72,146 downwards.
CCAATACATTCATTTTTTATGCGCCAAAAACAGGCTGAGCTGCATTAGCTGTTCATCTGATTGGTTAGTGGGTGGTGCAACAAGCCATTTTGACCATTTTGAGTTTAACAAGAATGTATGAACCAATCTAAAAATTACTTGAGACATGTTTTGGATTAGAGAACAATACTAAAACATTCAAAAATGTCTGAACAAGTCCAGATACAGTATCTTTAACTATGTTGGAATAGTGAATAAACTGATTATTTATAATGTGAAATTCTAAGAAACACTCTAGAAAACCCAATAGAGAGCATAAATGTCATAAAATGGAATACATATTAAATAGTAGCTATTTTAATGGTACCTGGGGATTTGGTGATGGGGTAACTGATGAAAGGTGTCTCTGTCGGTGAGTCACCAATGGAACCCAGCACCTCTTGAACACTCTCCTCCTGGAGCAAAGGGTCACTCTGATCTCTTTGTACATTACTTGGCAATTCCTTAGACTCTGCATTCAAGGTTTCCAAAATGCTTGATTGTTGAACTGGAAGTGATGTGGCTTCCTGTAAATAAATTCAACAGTAATTTGCAATAATTTTTTTTATCAGGATATTTGATAGCTGCCAGCTCTAAGGCTCCTACCTGCAGTGCTTTTCTTGGGTTCTTGGGTGGACACCACTTCTCTAAGTGTGTGATGAGCTGGCTTTGGTTGCTCACCAGAGAATTGAGTGTTTCGTACTTTTTCTCAAGCTCTCTGTAACTGTTGGACACTTGAATGAGCTGTGAAATATGAAAGTGATCTTTTCAAAATAATGAAATTCGTTGATTTGGAAACAATTGATTAAACTGATCACTCAATCAAACATTAATTTGTTTAGTTATGTCTATAAATACAATTACAGAGACTAGGCTCTGCTGAAGAATATCTTATCCTAGCTCACACTGCGCAAGGAGCACATACTAGTTGTCAGATCATCCATCCTGACTCCTCAAACCCAGTAGGAAACATTTTTGAGTTTGTCTGTGAAAGGAATAAATCTATGCTCAAAAAAACCCACCTGACCCAGGAATCTCCTCTCTGGGCAGAATAGTAACTTAACATCTGTGATGCCCAGGATTATGAATTTAAATAGAAATATTGTAATACTACACAATGTTGAGTTGAATTAGGATTTCAAATGAACTGGCAACCTGCCCAGTGACTACCCTTAATTTGTATCCAATGTGACCAAGGTGTAGACACCAACTTGCTCCTGTAACCCTAACAAGATGGTTAAGACACTAAGAATTTGGTCATTAACAGCTCTTATTAGCACCATTCATAAGGTAGAGTAGGTGCCTGGTCCAGCTACTTGAGTCTATGAGTAAGTCTTTTTAGGAATCGATTTCCTGTTGAAAAAAACTGCTATTTTTTAGCAGTCAAAAAAACAAAGCAAAACTCTCTAACAACAATAAATCCCTGAAAAAACAGTACAAACCCGAGCTTCGGTAGGTAGAGCAGGTAACCAATGTTTCCTTTAAACGGTTTGATAACCAATCAGAATGAGTTTTTCTTGTTCTGACGAAGATATTCATTTTATTATATTTTTCAGAGTTCATACTACAATGAATTGCAACGTAACATTCTAGTTTCTGTGTAGTGAAACTACTGATGATCCACCTGTGATGTTGTGTTGAGCACCAGACTCTCAAGTCGCCTTTGCTCCAGGCCCTGCCCCTTCTTCTGGATGACCTCATCGAGTAGCTGGGCATACAGTTGACTAATTCGGGCATTCATACTGACACTGTCACGGCGAAGAAGCCTCATATCAGTGGCTAGCATGACTTCCTGCTCTAGCCGTCCTCGTACTATATTGAGCTCCTCCTGTTGCCGTTCCACCAATGCTTTCAAAGCCCCCATCTCCGAGCGGTTCGTCCGAGTTGCCTCCATGCTCAGGCACACAGCCCCACTCAACTTCTGCTGAGGCACAATGAACGTATATGAGCAGCGGCTTTGCTTACTCTCTGAAGCCCGGGATGGCCTTTTCTGGTTGGTATCATCCTTGGAGGAAAGTGCACTAGTGGCTTCCTTGCCTCCATCAACACAGAACACCCCATTGAAAATAACCAGCAAAAACAAGGCACAACTTGCCACTGTCTCCATAAATGTGTGCTAGTATTGATCCAAATATTTATCCAAAAAAATCCTAAAACACAAAAAAGACTAGATTAGACATTCACATGAGCAGAAACTATACCTTAAATAGAAAATTACCCAAAAGACAGCAAGCTTAGTGAACCCTAAAAAGGTGAACTTTGAGACCACAAAAAAAAGAAGAAGTTGTATATCCATTTACACACAAATGCTACCAATAACTGGTTTGGCACACCCAGGGTCTTCTAACATGTAACTGCAAGAAAATACTATCCTGTTTAATTTACACTCACAAGATTTTAATCACACAAACTAAACTAAACTGAACAAACCTCAACAGATATACAAGATACATGGAGATATGCAAAATGCCTTATTGGGCGCCGATTCATAAAATGTGTAATAATTTTTTATGCATGTTTCATCCCCTCAAAAAGCTAAATCCTCAGAATCCTCAAATTTAACTGCTTTCAATGCTTTTGTAATTGCTCAATTGAGCGCTTCCCTTTGTGGTTTCACCTGCTGCTAAATATTTCTCTCTTACTGAGAGTTGAAATGTCAAAGTCTTCTTTCTGTTTTTTTTTTATGAATAACCAAACTGGACTGATGACACCCAGAGGATATTACTTCTTATGTACCGGGATCCAAAGGAGCACAATTCAAACAGTGCAGAGTTTGAGTCAAAATGGCTCTTGTTGATCGTGGACATGGCGTATAAGCGTCTAACAAGGACTAGGGGAATGGAATAAAGAAAAACTATAAGGAGTAAAAAATACATTGTATTGAGTCAAATCCTTAAAACTGTCCACATAAAAGGAAAACAATATGATCAGACGGGTGTGCTAGTTTTCTGAAAAAGAACTGTCCAATGGGTTTTTCTCTGAGCTAAACTGGATGTCCATTGTCTACGACAAAGACCAGATGTTTTCTTGGGTTCATTAACACATCAACAAAAAAGTTGTCATCCTGTTAACCTGATTTTCCAAATCTATTGTTGGAAATAACAGCTGTGGTCCATGTCATAAATGTCATAGGCAGTTAACAATCTAAACATTGACTGAGCCCGTTAAAAACAGCTGAACAATTAAACACATGATACCAAACTGGAAAGTAACTGGAAAGAACATAGTTTTTAAAATAGTAACAGCCTTTCAGGGAAGGATTTATGGAAATGTTATTTGCATAGTTGGAGATTTAACATCTTCCGTTTACGATGCTCAGTCATTTTGGAATATTATTCCTTTAGAATGGGTGTCTTAGCTTAAATACTTTATAGATCATTGACAAACCAGGATATATACGGAATATAAATGCATGTGCAAAAACTATAAGAATATCCATAAATTCCACTTAAACACCAGTCATGTGTTAAAGAATAAATGTACAGCAGTATGATGAAGTAGTGACTATATGACTATATGAAACCTGGAATAAACTCCTGAAAATGGAATTCAATTTAAGAAAATTTAACAAAAATATATACTTTTGTATAGAAATCATTTAAAAACATTTCTATGTTTCTGTTTATGACACATAAACATTTTTAAACTTCAGGAATAATCTGCTATAGGTAAAGAGCGAGCCTAATTCAGTTGAAAGATTGTTTCAGATTGTAAGTATGTTAGCATACATAAAAAATGCTTTGACACACTAAAATAAACTAAATGGAAATATATTCAAATGCATATATATTTTTAAAATTATTACATATTTAAAGGTTTCTTTGAAAATGCAAAAACGTTACTAATTTGTTATACTTGAAATACAATTTTTATTTGACCATCAATTATCTAACAGGTGGATTGAAAATGTATTATGCTTTAGCACAGTGACAATCAAAATCTAAAATAAATAAACATTACAGCATCTGAGAACTTAATAAAATGTCTTACCTCCAAATAAGTATATTGTGCTGAAGTAGAGGTTCCAGAGGATGCAAACACTGGTAAACTTTTTAGAAATCACTATGGGGAAAAAACACAGATGTCTTGTTCTCTTTACTGAGCACAGTGGAGTGCTCCTCTATGGAGATGTTTAGACTCAGATGACCAGACTGACAGTAATTCCTGAAGCAGGAAGACCTGCCCCTGTCAGAGGATCTTCAACAAACACGAGACTAATTACAAACCATCCTAATGAGAGCAGGGGCCATATTCTCCCTCACCCCAAACCTGCTCCTACTCATAGATAGCTGTTCCACCCACTATCACCCAAACCAGGCTTCAACAGCAAACCAAACCGAAATGTATACACGTAGACGAGATCAAATAATAAACTGTTTAAACCTTGACCTTTGTTAAGGGTGTTAACAATAAAGGTTTAAGCGGGTTAAGCAGTGTTCTGCAATAACAAATAAGTGAAGCAAAACGGCTAAAAACCAACAGAAATGGGGAAAGGTGCGATAGTCTGTCAGTTATGCTGCTGTTTGAGGAAGAGTCACTACCAGACAAAGTTTTTATGGGGTATTTTAGCTACAAAGTTAAACCCTACATTCCACCACCTCTTAGGTGTTACAAATGTCAAAAGTTTGGGCACACAGCTGCAATATGTAATGGGAAAATCAAATGTGCAAGATGTAGTGGAAACCATGAGTATGGTAAATGCAGGGAAAACGCAGAAATCAAATGTTGCAATTGCGGTGGAAACCACAGCGCAGCCTACAGAGGGTGTGAAGTGAGTAAAAGAGCTGAAAAAGTACAGCAAGTAAAAATCAGTCAGGGAATCACATATGCAGAGGCAGTACAACAGGTGGATAAAACATCTGGAAAGGAAAAGAGAACCCCAAACCAGCTACAACAAGCTGGCAGTGAAGATACACTGAAAGTAAAGAAAAAAGACTTTATCCTGTTCATGGTTGAATCAATCAATTGTGCAGCACAAACCAAAAGTAGAACAGAAAAAAATCAAAATCATTGTGAAAGCAGGTGAAAAATACTTGGGAATCAAAGACATAAACTGGGAAGAAGTAAGGGAACTACTGGGAGGAGAAAATGAAGTGCTAGGTGAAGGAGGAGGTAAAAAATGACAACAAAAATCTTACAGTGGAATGCAAGAAGCTTAATAGCTAATGGGTTGGAACTAAAACAATACATAGGAAAACAGAAAAATAAGCCAAAAATAATTTGTATTCAAGAAACATGGTTAAAATCTCATTTGAAATTTGTACTAAAAGGATATGATATTATTAGACGGGATAGGAAAGAAGGGAATGGTGGAGGTATAGCAACATGCATAGAGGGATCGTGCTCATATATTGTAGTAGAAATAAATGAAAATCATGATTCAATGATAGTAAAAGTATGGATAGGAGACAAAGAATTAAATATCATAAACAACTATAACCCAGGGAAAACAATGGATAAAAGGATATTAAATGAAATAAGTAAGCAGGCAAAAGGAAAATCAATATGGTGTGGTGTTTTTAATGCACATAATACATTGTGGGGAAGTGAGAAAACTGATAAATGTGGAGACACAGTTGAAGAATTCCTAGAAGAAAAACTAGATATGATTGTAACAGAAATAAAACCTCGGCTATAGATTTTTACAATAGTAACTAATAATATAGAAGAAATTCAAAGCTGGGATGTAGAAGAATGTGGTATGGGTAGCGATCATTTCCCAATTATAATTAAATTAGGAATAAAAGACAATAGAAAGAGGGAAAATAAATATAGGTGGAATTTTGAGAAAACGAATTGGAATCTATATAGTTATATTATGGAAAGAGAATTCATAAAAGAAATAGTAGAAGAAGACGACGTGGTGAAATTAAGTTCAAAAATAACAAACACAATAATTAGAGTAGCAGAAGAAGTAATACCAAGAACCAAAAACAGGGAGGGGAAAAAAAGTGTGCCATGGTGGAACAATGATTGTAGTGAGGCTATAAAACAAAGAAATAAAGATTTTAAAAAATTAAAAACGAATCACACAATTGAACTACTAATTAACTACAAAAGAAGTCAAGCAAAAGTAAGGAAAATAATAAGATGGGCAAAAAGAAGCTATTGGAGAGAGTTCTGTAATAAAATTGGTAGAGAAACAAATATAGATCAAATTTGGAAGGTAATCAGGAAAATGAAAGGAATAGATAAAACAAATAAAATGGCAGCACTAAAATGGAAAGATAGAATACTAAAAGAAGATCTAGAAAAAGCAGAAATATTAGTGGAAATATATAAAGATATTCATAGTACAAAAAATCTAACAGAGGAAGAAAAAATGGAAAGAGGGAAAATTATAGAGGAAAATAGAAATTTAGGACAAAAGGATAATGAAAATATAGATATTAACATGCCATTTACAAGACATGAATTAGACACTGCACTAGAAAAAAATAAAAATACCACTCCAGGGGTTGATGGAATTTATAAGGCCATGATAGCTAAATTAGGTGATAATGCATTAAGCATGATATTAAAGTTATTCAATAAAATATGTGATACAGGAAAAATACCAATGGAATGGAAACAGGCAATTATTATACCCATCAAAAAATCAGGAAAAGATGAAGCAGACCCAAATAGTTACAGGCCAATAGCATTAACTTCACAACTAGGGAAAGTCATGGAAAAAATGGTTACAAAAAGAATAGAATACTATGTGGAAACAAACAGGAAAATAAAATCTTACCAAAATGGATTTAGAAAGGGGAAAAGCACTAGAGATTCATTTATATGTCTTGAAAACGAAATTAGGAAAGCTAAACTAATAAGGAAGTAGTGGTAGCTGTTTATTTCGATGTGGAAAAAGCCTACGATATGCTATGGAGAGAAGGTTTAATAATAAAACTGAAAAAAGTAGGATTAGAAGGAAAAATCTTAAACTGGGTTGAAAGTTTCCTAACAAATAGAACAATACAGGTGAAAGTAGGTCAAGCACTCTCCAAAAAACATATAGTTGAGAATGGAGTTCCCCAGGGTAGTGTATGTAGCCCAATTTTATTTAATATAATGATAAATGAAATATTTGAGGATATAGAACAAGCAAACATAGGGATGTCTTTGTACGCTGATGATGAAGCAATATGGATTAGAGGAAGAAATATAAAATTTATTGAAAATAAAATGCAACAAGCAATAAGCAAAATTGAAAAATGGACAAAGAAATGGGGTTTTAAACTATCAATAAGTAAAACACAACATATATGTTTTGCAAGAAGACACAAGACGATTCATTTGCAATTATATGGAGAAGCATTAAAACAAGTCACAGAAATAAAATTCCTGGGAATAATATTCGATGAGAAATTAACCTGGCAAAAATATATAGAAAATGTCAAAAATAAATGTAAACAGATAAATAACATATTGAGAAACATAGCAGGGAAAAGACTGGGGAGGAAGCAAAAATGGAATTATTAAAATTTATAAAAGCATAATGAAACCCCAATTGGATTATGGTTGTTTAGCATATATGTCTGCTGCAGAAACCCATTTAAAAAAACTAGAAGTAGAGCAAACAAAAGCTCTCAGATTAAGCTGTGGAGCCATTATGTCATCCCCAATAACAGCGATACAAATAGAAACAGGAGAGATGCCTTTAAGATTAAGAAGAATACAAATAATGATGAACTACTGGATAAACATACAAGGTCAAGATGAAGATCAAGCTTTAAAAAGGATACTCAAAAATTGTTGGGAATATAATCAAACTAATTTCTATAATTTAGGTTGGCTAGGAAACAAAATAGCAAACACAATGGGGTTAGATAAATATGAGCATAGTGGCATATACGTAAAAGATAAAAAAACACCATGGCATACACAAATAATTGGAGTTAACTTAAACCTAATTGAACAACTAAAGAGTTTTGAACATAAAAGTCAGAAAGCATCCCACACACTAAACTACATTGATGAACAATATAAAAATAAAATACAAATATTTACAGATGGATCAAAAGACCCCAAAACTGGAAAAACAGGAGTAGCGGTGGTAATTCCAAAAGATAAAATTATAATGAAAGAAAGAACGACGGACAATCTTAGTGTTTTTACTACAGAATTAGTAGCAATTAAAACAGCACTCACCTGGATCAATAAAAACAAAGTAAAAAAATCCTCTCATCTGTTCAGACAGTTCATCTGCTTTGCTTAGTATAAAAACAAGGAAATCAGAGGGAAGACAAGACATAGTTAATGAAATAACAAATCAACTAGAAGAATTGGAAAGGAAAGATTTAATAGTTCAATTTTTATGGATTCCTGCTCATGTGGGGATAGAGGGAAATGAAGAGGCAGATGCAGCAGCCAAGCAAGCTGTTAAAACAGAGAAGGTAACAGCAAACATTCCACTAAGTAAGAATGAGGCAAAAAGTATAATAAATAAAAGTATAAATGAAATGTGGCAAGAACAATGGAATGAAGGTGAAACAGGAAGAGATCTTTATAAAATACAGGAAAAGGTACAAGAAAGACCAATTATTTTAAGAAACAGAAAAGGTTAAGAATAGGACACACCAGATTAAATCAACATCAATTTAAAATAGGAAATCACCCAACAGGAAAATGTGAAAACTGTGGAGAGCAGGAATCTATTGAACACGTTATTATGAATTGCAAAACCTATGAAGAGGAGAGAAATAGTCTAATGAAAGAAGTAAAAATATGAAAATAGAACCATGTACAATCTCGACTTTATTAAAAGATGCACGAACCTACAAAAGCATTTTGATTTTTCTTAAAAAAACTAAAAATTACTACAGAATAGTAAAAAATTACTACGATCGAATTCGACGAGTATGTTATTATATCTATTACAATTTTATAATGGCTTGCTCTGGGTTTATGTGAATCTGACAGGCTGTGTTTTTCCACAGTTCAAAGCCTAGCTGGGCCGACCAGGTGGAAGAGGAGGGAGATGAAGGTACGAGGCCGCGGCGCCTCACATCCTTCACACGTGTTTTAACCGTCTCTAATGAAATTATCTTACACACGTTATAGCGATTAATACGAGGCGTAACTGATTACTGCGTAAACGTTATTACTGAAGTCAATATTACAGTTGGTAAACAGTGTAAATGCAGTGACCACGCGTTATTTGTTGGTGAAATGCTAGGCTAAACCCTTCCAGCCATGATCATTTGAATTGTTATGTGAATGACTTTGATAAATTATATTACTACATTTACTGTAATTACTACATTACATTTTGCTTGAGTTGAGTTAATATGTCATGATCAGTATTTGTGGCTTGGTTGAGTTTCTACGCAACCAAAAATCTCTCTGTTTGCTAAGCTATTGCAAATAAGTATTTGATCTTAGTAACGGAAATTCTTTAAATTAAAATACTTGTAATTAACCATGGAGCCTGTATGAGAAGGGGTTACTTTTGTTTTAATAAATGTCTCGATGGGTAGTAAAAATAGTTAATTCTTCATTCTAGCCTCTCTGGTGGAAAATATGTGTGTTTTGGGGGAAAAGCTTTGTTGACCCAGTTGTTTGTGATGCCTCATTAACAAATAATTGTATTTTCACCACAGGCTCTCTCCCTTCACCAAAAGAGACCGTCAAGGGTAACATTAAGACCATCACTGAATACAAGATTGATGATGATGGCCAGAAATTTAAGGTAAGTCTATTTTTTTTTTTAATAATTTTTTTACTTGCATCAATTCAAGATTAACGTTATGTTGATTTTGAGATCATTGTTACTATCAGGTGTTAGAGTCTGGGTGTCTGTTGAAATGAAAGTTATTGGTTGTATGTATGCGGAATCATCTCTTGTGGGTTGTAAGTTAAATGTGAAAGAAGTTAGAATTTAAAAAGCATTTTTCTGATCCATTTTGCTTGTTTTAATTGTTCAAGTTTTAAATTTGAGGATGCTATCCACAAAATAAGAATCGTATGTGTATAGGTGGCATTCGTTTCTGTTAAAAGCCAATGAAGTGAAGAAATACACTTAGAAAACACAAACGTTGTACCTAAAATCTGGTGTTCAGACTAAACAGCCCTGTAGAGTAGACAGGCGTTCTGTAGTGTATCATTTAAGTTTTTAGGTTTTGAGTAGAGTGGATATGAAGAGACAGCGCTCTCATCACATCAAGAAAAGGCTTTCATCAGATTTATTCCTTACTCTACAATCCTATATGTACTATTCATACTATTTTAAGTATATTTTCCCTTTGGATTATCATGAGAAGGTTTGGTGCCTCTCAGCAGCAACCGTAACACAATTTGGCAATTAGATTTTTGCCTATAAGTCTGTTCTGTAATTAAATACAGTAACTGTAATTACAAACACAAAGCATTTGTCACTCCCTAAATGTCTAAATGGAATTGTTTTTTAATATATGAATGAACAGTTTATGATTCCCTTTTATTCAATTCTCGAATACTTCACATTCAAAAGTGTTTGGTGTTGTATGTGAAAGATATCTTTTCAGGTTGATTAGATTTCATCTTCTCTTTACTTTTGTTCTGTTAGATCATCAGAACTTTTAAAATCGAGACGCGAAAGGCCTCCAAAGCAGTTGCCAGAAGAAAGGTAAGCAAGTCTCTTAGTTTTAAAGATATCATTCATTTGTTAATTTTGTGGGTTTAAAGAGGTTTTTTTTTTTTTCTTTACAGAACTGGAAGAAGTTTGGCAACTCAGAGTTGGACGCACCGGGTCCAAATGTTGCTACAACAACAGTGAGTGATGACGTCTTCATGACCTTCATCTCCAGCAAAGAGGTACGTGCTAGATTTTTTCTGCTTCAGGGGATGTATGACATATCCATATCAAATAGTGATTCTAAAGGCTTCAATCCGGGGGTGACCAATTCCGGTCCTGGGGGGCTACTGCCTTGCATTTTTAGTAGCAACGTTGTTCTAGTATGCATACTACTCTCTCTTCAGACAAGCCAAAAGGACCTCCATTAGTAAAACGGGTGTCTGATGATGGTTGAATAAATAATGTGCAGGGGGCCCTGATTTAAGTTATATATCAATTTAACCATTCCAAGGCAAATTAGTATTAGACCCTGGAAAATAAATGTGTTAATGTTGCAGCCAAGAAAGCCCTGAACAAAGAAATGAACAATTACAAAATACCGGCTTCATTATTCTATAAATATGAAGCTGCATGTGATCTAGACTTAAATCAACAGTAGAACAGTTTTAGATTTTACATCGAGGCACGAGTCTGTTGGATTTGACTAGGTTTAGTCACTCAAGAGTTAAAGCCAATCTATACTTGTGTGTTGCCAGACATTTCTCCTACTATTAAAAAAAAGACTGCTGGGATTGCCAGAGTTTGAGAAAATGATTAACTTTGTAAAACAAAAGTGATGGTTAGAGTTTTATTTGAAGCAAACTATTTATTACTTTTTAATGATTATAAAAGCCTTAAGATTTGACCTTTTGAAACCTGCAGAAAACCTGACTCAATTCATGGTGGATGTTTTTAAATGTTAGTATTGGCTTCCAGGAATAGTATATAAATAGTGTGTGTATATATATATATATATATATATATATATATATATATATATATATATATATATATAATGTATTGATTTTGTTGCCCTGTCTCCCAGCAATGAGTAGTCATCTCTGCTATTTAAGTTATTTATGTTCAATGAGAACTCATCTATTTTGCAGGATTTGAACGCTCAAGACCAGGATGAGGATCCCATGAACAAGCTGAAAGGGCAGAAGATCGTGTCCTGTCGAATCTGTAAAGGGGATCACTGGACCACTCGCTGTCCGTACAAAGACACGCTCGGTCCAATGCAGAAGGAATTGGCTGAGCAGTTGGGACTGTCCACTGGGGAAAAGGAGAAAGCAGCTGGTATGAAACCCTTCTTATGAACATATTTTGGTTGTACTGCCATAAAAATTGATCTAAACCACTTCATCTTTCAAATCTAGAGCCTGAGCCAGCCCAACCAGTCCAGAGCAAGACTGGGAAGTATGTACCTCCCAGTCTACGAGATGGTGGAACGCGGCGAGGGGAATCCATGCAGCCCAATCGCAGAGGTACAGGTTTGTTTCGCAGGGCTCGTACGTTTCTGCTAACTGCACTCAGCTCAGTGCTAACGTTGTGTTTCTTTACAGCCGATGATAATGCAACGATCCGTGTGACCAATCTGTCTGAGGACACCAGAGAGACTGACCTGCAGGAGCTGTTCAGGCCTTTCGGCTCAATCTCCAGGATCTATCTGGCAAAGGACAAGAACACGGGGCAGTCTAAGGTGAAGGGTCCATTTTATTAAACCAGGTTACTTCCTGATGGTTATAATGAATAGTCTTTTAAATCTTGCATTTCTTTTCTGCACAGGGCTTTGCCTTCATCAGTTTCCACCGGAGAGAGGATGCTGCCAGAGCTATTGCTGGTGTTTCAGGCTTTGGATATGATCATCTTATTCTCAATGTGGAATGGGCAAAGTGAGTCTGCTAGTCTCCGTCAAGCTCTAGCTCCATGGTTTCTGATCTAACCTTGATTTCTTTCTGTCTCCAGACCCTCAAACAACTGAGTTCCTGAGTTATTCCAGGTCAAGTTTGGTTCTTGCTGTTGCATCACAAATAAATGCTAATAAAATAAAACATTTGGATTTATCTTTTTTGCTTTCATGAGTTCATGTAGTTTTTTTTATTGTGATTTTTCATCTTGTAACATTTCTACATATTCTTGTACTCAATTTTCTATACAATGTAATTTGGTTAATTGTTAAATGAAAGAAGTGTAAGAACATTTCCTATTGATTCTACTTTCATTTAGAACACAATTTCACTCTTGTTTGGAAATAATATTTTTTTGTTTGTTTGCATAGGGTCTTTTATTAGTTTACAGGCCCATATATATGTAAGAGCTTAGAAAGTGTTAAATTCACTTTTCTAGATTTTAAATAATTTTTCACAATTATAATTTTCTGATGTCCATGTAAAACTCATCTAATGTGTATTTGCTGTTTGCAGTTGTTACAGATTGAGAAAATATTCCTTAATGAAAAAAAAGTTAATTGTTAAAGTAGGTTAAAAATGTACAGTTGATTAGTTGCCAGTCTTCTGCAAAACTTTTGTAAAACCTTAAAAACCATTATCATAATTTGAGAAAAGGCTCACATACACTTAATCATGAAATTGGTGATTAGGGTTGCTAGAATATGATAAAAAAAAAATTGCAAATACTCCTAAATGCTCAAAGTCTTAATTGTTAAATTGTTATGTTGCCAAATATTGGCATGTAACTCAAATTGTAAATATTGGCATGAAACTCAAATTGTAAACATGATTGTAAAAGTTGCCAGAGAGAATAAAAAAAACATGCTAAAAACAAATATGATGGTTAAGGCATGTATTTGAAGCATAATCTATTATGCAAAAAAAGCACGTTTGCTTTTATCTGCTAACTCTTAAATGTAACCTTACAGCACTTGCAGAAACCCTGGTTGTGTTCTTTTTGTAAATTTACATGCAACTCATTTAATTGGTCACATTTTGCAGGCGTTTAGATTGATTTTGTATTGTATTCAGCTTGTTCTTTTAGCACAAGTGTTTTTATACAAGTTCACTAGGTGGCAGTAGCCGAGAATGATCTTCAGCATAAAGCATAAGATTTGTCACAGTAATGGAATGATGAATATTAACGGTGAAAATAAACTGCTAATATAATCACCTGTTACTACTGTACATCAATAAATTTAAGTGACAGTATACATACATACATACATACACACACAAAACTACACAAAGGGTAGCAGATTTTAACAGTCCTCAGCTGAATACAATTTAAATGTTTTATATTGTTTTTTTCTGACTAACACTTGCATTAGAAGCTGATTATTAAAATGTATTTTACATTTTTCATAATTAAAGGTTTAGTTTAGTTACTAAATCTGGTGCATTTGCTCACAATCAAAATATTTAATTACAGTAGCCTTTAAAACAAATTAAGACAATGCAGTTAATTGTAACAGTCTGGATTAATAAAATCAATACACAATATGCAGGGTTACAACCATTTCTCAACTGTTTACTTAATCTATTAGTTTGGAAATGTAATAAAAACTACACAATGTGAAAATTACTGAAATTATAAAGATTCAGTCATGCGTAAAGTAAGTCCATTAATAGAAACGATGTAAACATTAAGAGCTTTATTTGAAATATTACAACATACAAAACCTATATAGACTTTAATACCACTGGCTTAGAGTAAATCATTGCAAACAGTTAAAAGATCACATTGAGAAAGTGATGAAATCACATAATGGCACTGCAGACTGTCCATTGGAATGCCTCTTAAAGGCCTGAATGAGCAAGAAGTACAAATAGAGTGATTCAGATACATCCAAACACGACGAGGGTGCTGGAGCTTTATAAGGCCATGGCTTTAATCAGAAACCTCCATTTTCTCCTGCTTCACAGGCTCTGGACAGAACAAGAGAACTTTTTAGATTCTACTAGTACTTTAAGAGATTAAAAACATCTCAACCATCACCTGTAGCATTCTCCCTCATCTTCTCCTGTACACACTTCTTGATTTCCAGGCCGATTGCTTTAGACAGGGGTGGAGGCACAGCATTTCCAACCTGAGAAACCAGGAAAAAAACATTTATTTGTGTAGAATTATTCAAGTCACCAATGAACGGAATTGACTGCAGGGACGTACCTGTCTGTGTTTGTCTAGAACATTACCAAAGAAGCGGTAAGTGTCTGGAAAGCCCTGAGAGCGGGCACATTCCCTCACACTCACCACACGGTGCTGCTCAGGGTGCAGGACGCGTCCCTGAGGTTTAAAAGATGATGAGTTCATCTCTACAGCATTGGAGAACTAAAGCCTCAAACTGCATTTATATGCCCGCTTGAGATACCTGCTTTCCCATTGGCTCGGGGTTAGTGACTGTAGTGCTAAAGAACCCGTCCCACTCCAGTCTGCCGTACAGACCGGCCCAGTGATTGTGGCGGTTGCCAGTGTGAGGCAGACACCAGGGAATCAGGGTGTTGAACTGCCTGTCCGCAGGGTCACATGACTTTCCTGGAGCGGTGAGAAATTTCAAGATTTATTTGTTGTACAACTTCAAGAATTTTTTGCCCATTTAAAGACATTAACAGTATTGTAGTACTAATCAAAATGTGTTTAAATGTATTAATTCTCCATTCAAAACCAATTTTGCCAGAGAATTCAACTATGGACATCTGTGAAATGGACACAATAGGCTCTGGTGAGCAACCCATGAACTTCGCATACTCTGTGCATGCACCTACAACATGGACGCCAGTTGGAACAGAAGCCTATGTTCAGACTGCACCATAAGGGGTATAAAAGATGAAGACACACAGCTTGCATTCATACGAGGGAAGATGCAGCCGCTTGTTTCCGGTGCCAGAGATGCCAGCTGAAAAAATTTTAGCGATTAAAAGACTTCTGCTTTGAGAACCAAGAACCAAACATTATTCTACATTGGTGGAGTATTGTTTTACTTTGATGAATATTATATTTTCTCATTTATTTAAATAATTTAAAAGAAATTACATTTATGGTAATTAATTACTTTTTTTTTTAATGTATTAAGACTTCGTGGTCTGTCCTCTAAAAGCTTTTGCATCTCAAAGGAGTCTTTTGACCAAGTATTAAGCAACTAAACGCTTAGGACAAATTGGACTTAACCTAATCTGAGAATGAAAGAAAAATAAATAAGACCATAGCATTAAAATAAAAAACTAGCATTTTATGAAGAGGACAAACCTTCAGCACACGTGCACACTCCTCTCAGAGCTCCAGTGCCACTGCGACCATTCTTTTTGTCAGGGTGGGTGTAGCGAAGTTTCTTCGTGGTGGTGCCATCGCGCAAACGCACCTCGATGTTTGGTAGATCCCTCCAGTCTGAACCAGGAGCTAGAGGAATGTGACGCATGCGGGCAGCAACCAGAGCACTCATGTCCTACAGAAGCAGTACAGAGGTTTCCTTCTTAGCTACTTTCAGAAGACTTCAAAGACACCAGCTCTGGAAAGAAACAGACCTTGCAGATGTGGTCCCTTAGAATGGGCTGATATTGTGAACCCCGGATCTGTCTCTGGAACCAGGACTGTGGTTCACCATTGTATGAGATCTCCAGGGCTGCAGCTCCGTTGCGGATCTCTGGGAGGTCAGACATGGTGTCCCGCACAGTGATTGTGCGGTAAATACCGCCATTTCCACTGGATAAAAACAGCCAAAAAGAAATGAACCAAAAGAAATGATCCAAATCATACCATTAACAAGAACAATGCTGGATACCGAGTGACATTGCTGAAGTATTTCTTGTCATCAACTACAACACTCAGAGAGCAGGCTCGGGGGGCAAACACATGGAGGGGTTCAGGGTAACGGGGCAGTTTTTCACCAGGTGCAGCAGCCAGGATGATTGCCCTGCGCCGGGTCTGAGCAACACCATACTGCCCTGCCTATAGACAACACAGGAAGAGATACTCTTTATTTGAAAAATGTTCCCACAAATAATCAAGTTGTGATACAGGGTTACAGGATACAGGACAGAGATTAACTTGGACTTCTCTTTTAACACATTGCACACAGATACACTCTCTGAACTGCAGATTGAATATGGCTTCAAAAGTGACAAATCAATATTTTGTTTCTCTTAATGGGGGGGGGGGTTTCAGGTTCCCAGGTCACGATCACATGTGGTCCTGAATCTGATGCATTGGCAATTATGGAGAAGGGTCATCTTGTTAAAGGCGTATTGATAAATTAACTAAACTTTAGATAAAGCATGGCCATAAATTTAACAAGGACAACCCCAGCCAAAAAAAAATAAATAAATAAATAAAAAAAAAATAAATAAACTTTACACATGGAGTACATGATCTTCTCCAAGAAAAAATGCTGAACATCTAACCTGCAGCACTCCAAAAGTGCACTGGTATCCCATGCGCACCAGACAGCGCAGGGTGAGCTTCAGAACCATAGATCTCTTGAACGACACAAAGTTCCTCACGTTCTCCAGCAGGAAGAACTTAGGTCTGTAGTAGTCACAGTAGCTAAAGCAGAAACCCATCAACAATGTTACATCTAACAAAACCTTCCTTTTGACTTCTGCAGCAAGTTTAGAATAGTTCCCACCTTAGGTAAGACACAACCAAGGAGTTCTTGAACTTGGAGTAGGTGCGTGAGTTGAAGCGGTTCATGCCACTAAAGCCTTGACAAGGTGGTCCCCCACAAAGCATCTCCACATCTCCCTTCTGTGGCAGCTTCTGTCCTAGAGAGTTGGTCTTTTCTCCAGCCATAACCAACTTAAGAAGAACATTACAATCCTCTGTGAAGACTGTGGTGCCTGGATTGTTTAACCTAAACGCCTGAGCAGCAGGATCCCACATCTCGATGGCCCAGTTAGTCTCAGAGATGCCTGTTTATAAAGGTAGATGGATGTTAGTCTAACAAACAAGAAATCCATTCTTCAACAGTTCGAAGAGAGGCCCCACCTGCTTGATGGAAACCCTCAGAGAGCCCACCACAGCCAGAGAACACATCCAGTGTGCGCAGTTTGGGGACGGAAGGCTCTTGGGGTTCTTGATCCTGGAATTCTTGTGAGGTTACTTTGCCCTTACCTTTCCCTGCAAACAAATAGTTTCAAATTGATTTTGTTTCAAGTAGTGACGTCATTCTCTAATGCAGAAAAGATTACTTGTCACCTACCAGAAATATGTTAATATAGTTTTTGCTAAAGGTCTTAAGACATGCACACTGAACTCATTTAATAAATCCAAACATTGTATGAACATGTGTCTACTAATTTGGTGTCAATTATTCAGTTCAATCCTTCCTTGGGTGTCTCCATAGTCGTAAATATATCAGAGTGGCGTCAGGCATAGGGTAGGGGGAGAAAAAAAAATGTAAAAATGATTACTAGGGTTTAGCATCATTTGGCATTGTTCTGATACAGCTGCCAAAATGGTGCATGAACCGATAAATTGTTTAAGCCGGAAAAATTAAACCAAATATTTACAGTTATATATATATATATATATATATATATAACCTGTGAAAAAGCTGCTGCGATCATTATCAGTAGACTCCTGTTTGTGATCGGTATGACTGAAGCTAGGGTCAGGGCTGGGTGATACTGCAGAAATTGGGATTGATACAATGCCAACAGGCACAGCATCACCCATATCAAGACTGATACCAATTCTTACAAAAATAAATCTTGGACTGTCACTAATTAACAATTAATAATTTCTGTTTGTGTACTACTGAAATGATTAACATGAAAACTAAAAAATCTTTTTTGCTCTGAAAGCTTTTAGTTAATGGGCCTATAAATGAGCTTACTTTTATTTAAAAAAAAATGTAAAAACAAACACGCAACTACATAATTTAATGGCAGCTATTTAAAACTGATAAGCAAAATGTATTTTAAAATGATTAGGGTTGTGACTTTATTAATTAAATATATGTATTTACATAAATTTACATGATAACCCACACCTGTTGTTCACAAGCAGTTGAACAGTGAAAACTGTGCATCAAATTGCTTTAGATTCCTTTGTGTGTGCTCAAATGTTTCATTAAATTCTAAAATATTCCTCCTTTAGGCGCAACTGCTGTGAAACAGGAAAATGCAGTGAACAAACATGTACCCCTACCCAAGATTCCCACATGCGTATCTTTAGGAACATCGAATAACTAATAGGAAACTTTTTTAAATGATACATTTGAGTTAACACCTTTTAACATCAAAATCAGTGCTGAAAAAAAGATTTCAATGGACTGGTTTATTTGCGTTAACTATTTTTAACCAAATTGCTTGCCATTTCTAATGGTCTTCAGTTTCCTGGTCATTACACACTCAAAGTACATTCACAGTATAACAAGTTCATATGACAGAGTGGTTTGCTCAAGCAGTGTTGTTCCAACAACCAGCCTATTAAACGTCACCACAGGCCCATGAACCGGCCTCTTCGATTCAGAGCAAATATTCCAACCCCATTTCCTGGCGAAAATGTATTTGACTTAATGTCCAGAATAGATACAACTCCCAGTATTTTCAAGCACTTGAAACATTAAAATTCTCCTTCAAAGACGAACAACTTCTAGAATAAGAAATGTACAGGTTTCTTTGACTTCAGTTACCTTTGCCCTTTCCTTTTCCTTTGCCTTTATTCACAGCGGATCGAGCATGGTTTGGAGGATCCTCAAAGCTCTTAGTCTTTGAATTGTATGCCTAAAGAATACACAGGAAGAAAGTTGGTTGGACGTTAAATTAGAGATTGGGTTGTCGTCCTTCAACTCTACCTTACCTCTAAGAAATAAAAGCGATCCGGTCCTTTGCTAGAATATTCCTGAACACTTTCAATCAGATCTTCAGCATACTCCACACGGCAATGTGTGAGCACTTCAGTCATGTTCACAGTCACCTCTTCGTCACTCCAATAGACCTGGTTTATATCAGAGTGATATGCTCCCTTTGGTCCTTTATGGGTGTTTTCAGGCCTGAAACCAGTGATAACAGAATAAAAACGTGGCA
The DNA here is from genome assembly GCA_900490495.1 of Danionella dracula. Taxonomy (NCBI): domain Eukaryota; kingdom Metazoa; phylum Chordata; class Actinopteri; order Cypriniformes; family Danionidae; genus Danionella; species Danionella dracula. Next base: position 52,574 of record UELW01000444.1, on the reverse strand, counting down.
TATCATGTAAACTTAACTTATCCAAAAATTTTTTAATGTTTTAGTTTTGTTCCCTAATCAAAAGTTAGATTCAAATTAGTTAATGCATGTTTGTGTAATACCAATATCTTTTACTGGAATCTAGAAACCACTCAATGAACGAGCCAATTAGCCATAGAACTGTTCACCAACTAATCAAATGAAGCACTAATGCAGCTCAATAAAGAATGTACACAATGACTGACCCGGAAAAATGAAAAGAATGGGTTTTTGGACATCTGGGAAATGTCTGAGCTCCTCAAAATGTGTTTGTTGCAAATGGGAGGACTTTATTACATTTACATTTGAGGGAATTTAAATACATTGTTTGACCAAGAGTGCAGTGATAGTGTAGAAGACATATTTATTATACATTGTTTAAAAGGGTCAAAATGCAGTGGTGTTTTTTTTGTTTTTGTTTCCTACATTTATTCCCTTTTTAATCACCTGTAAAACTTATAAAGGCGCAGCTTAATTTCTGCTGTATCTGGCTTTCCATTGCTCCGTTTGCTGCAGAAAATTCCTTTTATGCGTCCAATGCGGAAAGGCTCTGGAGCATCCAGATTTGATCCCTTGATGTAATCAGAAGATTTTCGGTAATATTCAGAGTACAGATCCTCATCAACATCCTCCTTCCTATGGGACCGTTTCACTGGACTTGCAACTCTCACTCTAAAGAAGAAGAAAGAATTTATTAATTTACCAGCATCACCAGCAGTCACCAGAAGCACAAGCAATGATGAGCTTACGCAAAGTTAAATGCATCAGAAGGTAGGTAGACGCTTTCCCCAACCCTGTATTGCTCTCCGTTAAAGCTCACCAACCCATAGAAGACCTTGGAATCAGTTTCCTCATCCTCTAGGAGCTCAGACGCTTGGGGCACAGCCTGAGCCTCTTTCACCTTGTTCCTGGTGCAGCTGGCACAGAACCTACAACAAACCATGTCATCAACACCCTATCTGCAAGAAATTAAATTTGTCATGCTAGAGGCACTCACTTGTATTTGCATTCCTCAGATTCAGTGACCTTAGGAGGAGTCTCAAAACGAGCACAATCCCCTTCATAGCAGAGCTGATAAAAGAAGCTTTTGCCATCATCTTCAATCACTTTGATTTCGTCAATGGTCCCGCCCTAAACCCAAAAGTCATCAGTATTGTTCACTACAGACAATATACTTATTCTTAAGCCACGCACCTCTATGAACCAGTTCTCTGATGGAGCCTTGTAAAGGACATCCACCTTGGCATGAATGAAACTCAGCTGCATATCCTCACACTCATCTACCAGGAAGAGCTCAAGAGAGTCCGATGACTCCCCCAGCACTGTGTCAGTGCCACGGCAGAACCAGTGTGCGTGAAACATCTTCTCTCCATCCTCCCACATCGCCGTTATCCTAATGGTTGAGAGGACGTAACATTTAAGGCTGATGTAGTAGATTTAATAAAATAAAAGGCTAGCTTCCAGTACAGCCTCGACACATACCTGGCTAGGTAGAGGGGAAGAGATGGATCATCAGGGCTTACAGACACACAATCTCCCACTTCCAAAACTGCGTTTTCCACACGCACACTCATGTAATAGGCCTTCTTTCCTTCAGTCTGAAAGTTTATGGCTCAGATTTAAGAGTTGTAGATCTCAGTCAATTCCTTCATTTCAAAGCTACTCACCTTCGCAGGCTCGCCCACCCAGCTGATCTTGTTCTTAGTCTGCTTCTTCTTCTTCTTAGCTTGGGACATTTTCTTAGACTCCTTGTGAACTGGTAACACATCCTCTTCATCGACATTCTCATCTTCTTCAGCCTCTTTCACTGCCAAGTTTGGACATCTGGATGATAACACTAATCAGGTTAAACTTAAACAGGATTTCTGCACCATCTGAAAAAACCCTCCACTAGTTTTCTGAAACAGCACACAACCAAAATCACATTGGAGAGGACTAGAGCAATTGTTTAAAAAAAAAAAACCACATTCAGTTTTATATTAAGTAAAAACCAGCCATGTCAGGTTCAAAACACAAAATGTGCTTTTGACCAGCCACAGGTTAAGTCATGGCCACGTGTTATAATATACAGTTCCAGGAAAAGCACTGATTTACTAATCTTGAGGTTTTTAAAATGATTTATATGTCAAGTATGGCAAGACATTCACTAGATCTGAGAGGATTTTACTTGGAAAACTGCTTATAAGTATGCTGATCGCAGCTGATTTGAGAAACTAGTTGATCGAGTCACACCAACAAATCAGTAAGTTGATGAGGTTGAACATATTGACGGGGAGGAAAATATTTTAACAAAGCTTTTAACAAAAGACGGTTGACAGTGTTTCAATTCAGAGGCATAGAAACGCAAACAAGGGTACCCTGGTAAATATGAACTAAAACAACTGAGGTTCAAATCTGAACTTTAAATCAACACAAGCTAAAGTGTACTTGGTACACCAAACCCAGAAATTTAGACCCTGATATTGCATACTTTGCAAACTAATGAACGACTGAGATGAAGTTGCATTGTAGTAAGTCGTTTGGTAAATTGGGGCAGCTTTTAAACATTAAATTTGAAACAATAGTTAACTACTCATATGTAAACAGAATTGTCACTTAAAGAAATGCTTTAAAAGTGAACTAATTAACCCCTGGGTTAAAAACTTTCTAACAAAACCATCGAAAACCACCAATAGTGTTAAATACAGCTGAAAGGTTACGTCCACCATTTACAAGTAATGTTGGTCAGCGTCTTACTCATGGAAAAAAAGATGCTCATTTTAGCATGAACAGAAAACCACAGAATAGAGACACTTCAGGTAATTCAACCTTGCATTTCACCATGGACCATGTAGTTAAGCTAAGATTTTATCAAGAATATCAGCCAACTCAAATTAATTTTTTTAAAACGTGGGATTGACAACGCCTACATCGCCAAACATTGTATGATGCCTTTGAGCAAGCTCACCTTCTCTTCTGACAGGTCTGTTTACTCTTGCCACTGCCTCCAAATTTGATCATGTCCTTACAAGCTGAACACTTGCCACAGTCTGAAGCTTGACATACCTGGAAGTAAAATTTACAAGATACCAACTGTAAGCATCCAAATAAGTTTATATTACAAGCTATTATAACCAATATTTTTATTTGCAAAACCAACCTCACAGACACCACAGCGTTGTCTCTTTACACCACCTCCCTCCTTGTTGTTCTGGTCAATCTGATCAGAGAAAAATGTATCGAATATCTGGTAAACCAGTTTAGTTGTGGTAGCTTTTGTTGGGCCCTTGCTGTCCTTCTCAATCTTTGTGGGATGTCGAATGGCTTGTCTTCTAGCTGCTCTCCTGAAGGCATACAAAAAGAAACCCACTCTGAAAATTCTATACTAATGACAGTGAAAACGTAAAGCCATGGTAAATTATGTGGAAGTGATATAATAACAGATTTACCCTTTGACACAATTTAGTCCTGTTAATTCTTTAATGACTGACTAAACTTCTTATTTTCATTGCTTAAAGTCAATCATTTATGCATTTTCAATCTGCTTGAGCTAAATATATTTTCATTAACTTTCTTGCTAATGAGCAAAAAAAATTGTCAAAAGGACAACATATATATATATATATATATATATATATATATATATATATATATATATATATAATACATACATATATACACACAAAAAACAACAACAAACCTGGTTTTTCAAAGGGGAGAAAAGATGTAGAGATCAACTAGCATTAATTCAGAGTCAAAATGAACATAAGCAAAGTCATGCAGGGCAGGGAGAGTTGGGGTGAATGGAAAAATTGCCAAACACCACCACTTTGAAGCAAAAGACTTGATTAGCTCAAACACAACCTTCAGCAGTCAAGTGCATGGGAAAAACTGATGAGCCACAAACACTGCAGGAACACAAATTTTACATACCAGTAAAGCTGCCTGCTGCATTAGGGAAGGTTGAAGAATCATTACAAAACATTGTGGGAGAGGAAAAATTTAACCACAACTCAGATAAGATACTGACAAGTTAGAACAGAAAAAACAGAAAGTGGAAAGGCAAGTTCCAAAAGGGTAAAGAAATTCAAAATTAAAATGTATAGATAAAAGTGTAGTGCTCCTCTAAAGTTACCTCTTTCCCAGTGTAACACCGGCCAGCTTGATCAGGTCTCGCATGCAAGGCGTGACTATTATGGGCTGCTCATCCAAGTCTCCAGCTTCATCATAGCTTTCCACCTGCTCCACCACAAACTGAGCATGACGCAGCAGGGTGTCCTCTGTAAAACGGTTAAAGTTGAGCCCAGCAGGAGGAACGGTTGTCTAAGAGATAAAGGACATTTATCAATGTGTCTGATAAGAACCATGAACACAAAAACACCACAAACCTCACCTCGATTTGGTTTAGAAGGTCCTCATAAGTGACATCCTGGTTCTTTTGAAGAAACTCTACTACAATCTTGCTCATGTAGATCTTCTCCTGCATAAGAGCAAAAATTGCAGAGTACTCCTCGCTGGAGTCCATCAGGATGTAATCAGCAAAAGCTGTGGCAAAAAGGAAGCAAGTTAGGTCTGCCACAAGAAAAAAAAACAAACGTTAAAAAAGCGTGAAAGAGATGCTTTATGAAATACTTACCAGTGGTAAAGCCAATCAAAGCCCTCTCCCCACCATCAAATCCAGTGATCCACCAAGCATTGATGGGACCAAGCTTTTTGGCAGGAACCCCACCTAAGTGCAAGAAGAAGAAGAAAAAAAAAAAGAAGTTCTTAACAACTTAACTGGGAAATCATGAGCCGCATTATTAAAAAAAGAAACAGAACATACCATCCATACATGGGTTGTCATCATAAATGGGTTTCACCCCACAACTAAAGTAGAGCTCCACATTTTTCTCGATGAGACCAGAATCGAATGGACACAGATGGCCACGCTTGTCATACACACTGAGAAAAGGATTTCAACAGTAAGAATCAAGATTTTTTTTTAACAAAAATTACAAGATTATATTAACTTAAATAGAAGTTTTTTTTTAAATCTGAATAATAATGAATGGGTATGACTAATACGTGTGAGGGATAACAACACTGAAAACCTTCACATCTTCAAAATAAAACATTGATACTTGTTTTCATTAGTTTCTTTCACAAGATTCATCAGTTTGAAACTAATAATTTATTGCTGACAAAAAAAAAAAAAAAAAAAAAAAAAGTCCTGGGGACACTGTGCAATATTGCATTTTAACATTTAGGAGAATTCTCCATCTCTGGAAACTACAAACTTTACTTTTGTTTTGAGCACCTACGCACATTTTCTTAATCTCTACTAACCCTTTCAATCACATTTACATATTTGAGCATTTATGAGTCTTCAATAAATCTATAGCAACCCTAACCATCACTTTTAAGATGTTGAGCATTTATGAGCATTCACAAGTAAGCCTAAAAATCCCCTTTAACATTGATTGTATATGTAGCTTTTCACAAACTATGACAGCTTGAGATCACTTGTGTTTGAGGATTTACAAACGTTCTTCAAGCTCTGGCAACCCCAATTATGGCTTTCACATCTGAGCATTTATACACATTTTTTATGGCAACCTCAACCATTATGGACCATTTATGGACTATGGCAACCTCAACCATCATTTTGACACTGCAGCATTTAGTCAATCTTTGGGAACCTCATAACAGCAAAAAAAAAAATAAATAAAAAAAACCTCATTAAATTGGATTTCAAGCAACATTTGAAAGTGTAAGTTTTAAAAGCTTTATTTTAGACAATCATCCTATGCCCGACCGTTACTGGGGCATATATATATATAGATACACACAATGTAATTAATAAAATCTGTAGGGTTACCTGAAGTTGGTTATCTTGTGTTGAGGAAGATCTTCATAGCTTTCAAAACCATCCTCATTAGCATCAAAGAGAGATAGGCGCTCATCGGTCAACATCTCTGGTTCATCCAACTAGGTCAGAATTTTTTTTTATTAGCCTCTTTGTTTTTAGCTTTTACATTTTATTTAAAGTTACTCACAGCATCATCAGGATCTCCCTGGAAGAACTTTAGGTCTGAATCATCCAGGTACTGCCTGCAGTCTGGACATTTGGGTGGAGGGGCCTGAATGACATACATTATTTTTTACTAAAACCCTGTGTACTAGAGACAGTTGGGCAAATGGGGAAAGTAAAACAAACACTACCTTTGCGGTAGGTACGGACTTGGTCTTCTCATCACTGGTTTTCTCTGTGTCAGGTCTGAAAGACAGAGGGTGTAGCATTAACATCTGTACAAACAGCCAAATTTTGACAATATATAAATATTGTACATGTTAATCAAACTCACTTCTCATCGTCTGTCTTAAGGCATTTTTCTTCATGGACCTTTTAAGTAAATAAAATTAGTTCCAACACTACCGGAAACGAATTGAATGTAGAAAAACAAACCAATCCACAAGAAATCAAACTTGCCTCCTCTATAATTATTTCTTCAGCCTTTACTTCTGCTTTACCGTTTGTATCTTCTCCATTAAGCTCATCTGATTTCCGTTTAGGCCTACAAAGGAGATGGGTGGCCTCTATAACAACCAACTCTATAATGTAATAAGTACAAAGTAAATCTGAAATTATTTAGGAACACTTACACTCTAGAGAACATAGAGAGTATAGTTGGTTGTTTTCCAGAGTTTCGTGCAACCCTGGAACCAGTAGGAGATTCTGTGAACAGGAGAAACATCTTTAAAATCACAGCACTTGTTAGCATGGGAATTATGTTTGAAATATGAGGACTGAAGAATGAAATCGGAATCCAAGTTCAACTCACTCTTAGGCTCAGAGTCTGCTTTACTACGGCGGCCACCTTTTCCCTTTGGGGCACTGGGAGACTTCATAACATCTTCCTCCTCCTGAGTGTCCATGGCTCCATCGTCTTTGTGAGATCCATTTTGAGAGATGCCATTTGATTGTCCGTTCTTCTCAACTTCACTCTCCTTGACACCCCCAAGAGCCTTCTTTAACACAGCCTTTACCTCTGACATATAAACCTCCTAAATGGTTTAAAGGTCCACAAGTCAAAATCTAAGCATTTATAATCCACATAAAAAAATAAATAAAAACTTACAGTGGAAAGCTCAGAGGTCTTTAGCTTTTCCTCAAGGATTTTGAGCTGGTCCTGAGCATCAGTGAGCAGGAACTCCTGCAGTAACCTGAGCTTTTCCTTTACACACTCCTTAGTAATAAAGGAGAAAATTATATAAAATTTAAGCAACAAATGCACCTGATTAAGTTTCTGTGGAAAGAAACACGGTCAAAAAACCCCACCCTTGTAGTAAGTGAAACCCACAGATTCTATAGAAATATGCACATTTCCCCTAATTACATTACCAAATCACCAGTGTGTGTGTGTGTGTGTGGAGAGAATGAAAAACACTCTGAATTCTTGAAGTGTCTAGAAAAGCACCGCATCAATTAAATCCAATTAAAGCTCAACATAATTTAGTGACTTTAAAAGCTGTATACCACAATATTCAAACACACAGAATTAACCTTTGCTTTGTTGAACACTGTATAGCTCAAATTAATTTTCCCAATTATTTAAAATAATACTTAAAAATAACCCTTACCTCATCTGACAAACTGTCACCACTTTCATCCAGAACCAGAAGTCTAGAGAGACAAAACATTCAATAAAATAAACACATTTTTTTAAATAGACGAACAAATGTAACAAGTGTCAAACAATTTACTTTAGCTGTTAATGTTCAATCACAGCAACTTAAACATTGTTGTATGGGAATGCTTGCCAGTTTCTGTGTACCCCAAATAGTGATTATATAAAATGATTATTTTACTTTCACAAATCAGAGTTTGTGCAGCTCAACACGTAGCAGTATTGCCTCCTGCTGTGGTTATTTTAAAATAAGAAAGCAGCAAGCGTTGATGTCTCTCCTTGGACACATGTTCATTTGGCGCCAAATACAGTCTGACACTTACAGAGTCTGTTGAGTCAAAACAAGCAGCGGTCGCCCACTGAGAGGGGATGGCGGGGCGAGCATTGGAAGCGAGGCTAAATGCTAACAAAGATGAAACTTACAACTATTATGCATGAACGACAGTGGTCAACCCGTCGCTGTTATACAATGCGGACTATTTAACCCCAGCAAAGAATCATGCTTGTTCACAAGCTAACGACTGCATGCAGCGAGGCATTCATTCACATATGAAATATACAGTTCCGTACCGTTCTTTGACATCCTCTGGCAGACACAGTGAGGTACTGGAAGGCATTTCAATTTCGCTATCGATAAAGCAACTCTACTTTTAAAAACGTGATTTAAAACATGTAAAAACAGTCTAAAATCTGTCAGTGCCAACTACAGCGCACTCAAACAGGGATCTGAGGTCTTTATGAATGATCGTGGGCCGCTTTTTTCGCGGGGAATTGAGGGCGAGATGGTCGCTACCACTAGCGTAAAGTTCAGGGATCAATGGCGTCACGGAAGTAGTACTTGCCTGTTTATTTGTTTTTAAAGAAAAGTCACGTATCTATGGTAAGACTTTAATCACAAATAAGTTATGTAAAAGACATACTTAAAATAACATATACACATTTTTGAGACCTAACTCGTGACTCATTTTTGAGCCACCCCTTCAAGTGTTTGAAGTTGTAACCGATACGGGGAGTACCACAGCTTGCTTTAGAGGGGGGGAGCTAATTAGTTTGCTGCTAATTAATGTTGCAGTTTACTATTGTAAATTTTTAAACAACAAGAAACTCTGTGCATATATATATATATATATATATATATATATATATATATATATATATATATATATATATATATATATATATATATATATTTATTGGAATATCAATTTGGCACTTTCTCTGCTCAATCACGGGTAAATTCCATTTACTACATAACATTGGTTTACGACGGTTGGTTTACGTCACCCGTAGGTTTCTGGCTAAGGGAAATGAAGCTCAAAATGGGCGTAGCCAGTACTAGGAAACGCGTTCTCAGAGAGCGAAACATGGCAGTAGTGAAGAAATTTGATTGGCTGAAGGATATCGTAAACAAAATAATTCACCCCCTCAGAGTGTTCATGAACTAGTTATCTGAACTAACAAACCTAATGGAACCAGGGGTGGAAACATGTTTTTTTAGCTCCAAAGTTGGTCAGTTTTAACATGGAAAGTGAACCATTTATATGCTCACCCTTTGGAGTCAGCCTCAAGCGGCCGCTCGGCAAATTGCAGTTCAGTTACTTCCTTTCACGCACCGAAGGGAATTGCCGCCATAAGCAAGAGGTTGCCCCTTCACAAACCCAGAGATTATGATGCAGTATTAATGTGTAACCTGTAGATGGCGCAATAGCGTAGACCTTTTTTTTTTTTTACTTTCACCCCTGAGGGGCTGCAAATGAACATTCACAAGTTTCCAAATACATTGTTCAAAATCTTGTGACAATATACGAAATAATACTTTTTCCCACTACTCTAAGAAACACTTATAAATAGTAAAACATGGGACAAATAAGAATAAAATAGATAGTTTTTTCTGAGTAAGTGTTTTGTAGATGCATCTTTATTTTTCTTGATATGTTAGGGATATAAAGTTCCCAGAAATCATGGTTTGGTTCCAAGCAGCAATGGTTTCACTGTTTTGGTACAGCAAACATGTTAACAAGTCAGAAAAAGTCCTTGATCTCTCCCATCCTTTGTTTGTTTGTTTTTTACATTACTTTGAACTTTGATGGTTTAAAGTTATACCCATCTTGGTTTACTACTACTAAAATAATGTAATTAATCAGGGTTATTTCTTGTATGCGTTAAATTATTGTGATTTTTGGGAACTGATGAAAGGTCTAACCCTTGTTGGATCAAATTGAAAAACTCAGTTTGAGATTTGTGGCAATGCAGAACAGAATACGCTAAAACCCAAGTTAAAAACCCAAACCAGTCCAGTTTGTACCCAATCAAGTTTCTATGGAAATCCTAGCTTTGATCCTGGGTTCATGACGTGTACGCCTGTTGAGGTACTACATTAGCTGTGGGCAGATCACATGTTGTCAAAATTTTTTTTAGAATTTATTTTATTTTTCACATTTACATTTTCTCTTAACATCCCAATAAAACATTATAAAAAAGTTTGTTTACAAATAAAAAATATTTAATATTATAGTTGTGCTCTAAAAAACTACATCAAAAAAAGCATTTACAAACTTTCACATGTGTGAAATATCTCTTCCATGTCCAAAGTTTAGGTAAGCAAAAATGCTATGAACCGTTCCAATGAAAAATCACATGCACACACAATACATATAATGTTAAATAATATTAAGCATGAATTGAATTAAAAAAAATTTCAATCAAATAAATAAATAAATGGTTATCTATAAATAGCTTAATTTTTTTTATTGATACTATACAGTTTGCACACTCAGATTTAGAAGACATCACTTTACTATTATTAACACAACTAAAGCAGCTTGTAGGTCTTTTCCCACCACTTCATCTTTGAAAATGTTTGGAATTCCATTAGCAGCCAGGCATTTAACCTGTGAACCCAGAGCACATTAATCAGCGAGACACTTCATCTGATGTTACACAAGATGGCAGCAAGTCATGCTTTAAAAGAGTTTAATGCATGTTGTTTGTTGTAATGCAATTACCTGGTGAGGTTTTTTTGTATGGACACAAAGATGATAATATTCCTTAAACGCATATTCCTTAAATGTCAGCGTTGCATATTTTCTATTACTCTAGAATTAATTTCTATTATTCTTCTGTTTATCTATGCAGTGTTATTTTCTATAGCCAGAACAACATGAGATTGGCATATGACATTTGTCAATGATCAAAATAAGTAAATAAAATAGAGTTCATTCAAATGCAAACTTGCCAGAGAGTAGTAGCAAGTCATTAGCATTAAAATTGTTATGTTGTGGATTAGATTTAAATGTGCTTGATGTTTTAACAAGTCTAACATCTTCAGAGAGCAAACTCCATCTATGAGTAGCATTTTAACTGAAGGCAAACGTAATTAAAAATCAAAAAGATTATGGTGAGGCAAATTATTCTTTACCAAATTCCGCCAGAAATGATGAGAATAAAGTGAAGATGTGTTTGTTATTATCAAGAGCATGCCACGAAACTCAGGAGACCTTACTGAGTAGATTTATATTTTTTTGTTCTAATTCTTACTCTACTGTTTTTATGTAGAATAAAACAGAACATATTTTGGAATTTCACAAGCAACTTTGCTGTAAAAGCTTTCCCATATGAACAGCCCTGCCACTTCCAAACCAACACAGCTTCTATTGATCCATCAGAAGGTTAAGGTTAGGTAAAGTTTCCCATGCCCTTTTCCTCTTATGAGCTAAATATTGGTCTTTAAGAGACTTTAGTTGACTCAATGTACATTGTGATGTCCCCAGGTTAGTTGTGGGTGTTCATGAACGATAATTAGCATGGATAGTACACTAATTTAACCTCATCAGCCTTCCTATATAAGCCGTCAACCTACTGTACCCCTCAAAGGTTCATTTGGCAGCCCTCCACTTCCTCTTTTCTACTAATAGGGGGTTCTCCGGGCTCTGGTTTCGCTCTCAGGGACATGGAGCTCTCCTAGTACGCTAGATCCCACCAAGTATGTTTATGTATGTATGGCTAATTTCTTGAGTGTGCACTTGTGGATATTAAGGAAAAAGTTCCACAGACACTTTACGTTGAGTCCATTTTGTGAGGACAAAGAACATTTTTTTATTGAATCAACACATCCTGAAATAACTTGACACAACATTTGTAATTCAGTCAACAACAGCTACTGAGAATGTTAACTATATAAAAAAAATATTAATTTAGTCAACAAATACAAATATTGAGCTAACTAAAAATAATTCATTGACTGAATTTAGCCTTTCGTAATCGTGTCAAGGACATTTTTACATTCAGTCAACATTTCATTAGTTGGGATTTTGCAGTGTAGGCAATCAAATCAAAGTGTTAAGTTGGAGTCTGTTGTTAAACCATCCTCCTCACAGCACATCATCACATTTATCCTCTCCTTCATATCTAATCTACAAGTTGACTTGTTTTTATGGTATATCTTTATCGCAATGAAAGTTAGTCCCTGTCTTGTTTTGGCTATATGTAGAATTTTTCTCACTCACTGGATAGCATCATTACCCTTCGATGACTTTTCTCCAGAATCAAAGCATTCTCTCATGTGCCCGGGTGGAGTGGGAGTAGACAATAGACGATTAATCTCACAGTCGGTTCTGAAAACAGTGATATACACATTTGCAGCTGTTTCACCATGGATGATGTCACATCCTGCTAACTCTTGGCTATGTTCCCGACTGTTTTGTCTCCCAATTGGGTTGGAGTTCCCACCCAGGAATCCTGAGTGCTTGACAACAACCAGGCCAGACCGTCTATGAGCCCACTCAATCAAGGTTATTGCTGGTCCCCTTACTGACCTCTCACTCGTTTTACATGATGCCCGTGCTATTGATGTCATCATACTCCTCCATTACTAAAACCTTTCGGCTAAACATCTGCACTCCCAGAAAACCTTGAAACTGCACTTATTGGACTGCCAGTAAGAATGGAAGCATTTCTTGGGAATATAACATTGTTTGGAAATAGATTCTTGTCAGGACGAGTCTGGCCTTAACCATGTTTGTTCATGTTAGCATTTATTTCTCTTTCATTATCTGTTAATATCACAGAAAAGGCGTGGGGTAAAGTTCATTGTGTGCACATAGTTAACCCAAAACTATGTTGAATCATTTTACATGCATTTTTACAATTAAACTCAAATCAAATGATGATATATTTTAGTTTTTTATAATTTCAGATGAGTAGTGAATAAACAAATATTAAACTTTAACTCTGAACTACTCTGAATCATCACACTGTAGAGTAAAAAATTGGAAAGCATTTTTATGTGTTTAGAGTTTATTAACAAAATAACTTTTTGGAAATAATATCACATTTCCAAACACATCTCCCCTCAAGATAGTTAGTTTTGAACTATTTTGGAATTCTTCCCCACATTCACCAGTTCTGGCGAGAAAATCTTTAGCATAGCTTAGCATAGATCGTTGATAAGAATTGGACTAGTAGCATTGTCAAACTAGGTTTATTCGTTTTTTATATATCGTTTCTCTTTAAAACTCAATTATTCTATTGTTATATTTAGTTTTAAGACTAATAATGGAAAATTAAAAGTTCCTATTTTCAAGGCCAATATTGGTAGAAACTATGATCTCATTCTGGCAAAACAATCAGGGGCACTGCCATTCTGTGCTGCATCAGAAAATGACCTTAAAATTAAATAAACTGTCAGGTTAATTGTCTTAGAGCCTAGACAGTTTGAAGGTTTTCAGGTTAAAATGTGCTTATTTGACTTCTACACACAGGCCTACTCATGTCATAAGCCCCACCCCTCAGAATGAAAACAGAAACCTCAATTCATTGATGTGTCTAACATTCAAACTGTGACTTATTCAACCAAGCTGTGGATTAAAACAATACACAATAATATAAGAACAATCAGATTTTAAGATGTATTTTTATTTAGAAAAAAAGAAAGAAATAAACTAATGCGTATGTACCTATACATTAGTGTTTGTGATTGTACCGATTTAGCACAGGTAGCTTTCTACTAAACACAAGGTTATTGCACACAAGACATTCTATAAGTATACACATTACATACATACTGTACATAGATACATACATACATACTTTCATATCTTTATCATGAAAACAAACATTGTTCCACAGGATCGGCAATGTTTTACATTGATCAGAGTGATAGGGATGCTCACACAGGCTTATACTCTTCATGCATTAAAAAAAGAAAAGAACTAAGTATACAATAGGGTATTGGAAGAGCTGCCAAAGTGCTTTCTCTGCTAAACTGAACTGATCAACAAATGAAACGAAAACATGTTGGGATCAAACGAAGATTGGAGCTATTGTGAGAGTGAAAGTGTTGGGTTGACAATAACATGTTCTGAAGATTAAGGTCAGTTCATAACAACAGGAAAAACACAGGAAACCCTGGACTTCCTGTGGCTACAGGAAGTTTAGAATTTCTTCAGATGGCTTGCATTTGAAAAGAGTACACCTGCACATCCCCCATGTCAGGAGCAGAAAAGATTCTCAGTTCGATTCAGAGTTTTCTGTCTGATCAAAGGCAAATCATTCAGATTTCACAGTGAGTGCCTCTTCTTGTTGTTGTTGTACAGCCAATAATCAACAGGTGTTCAGTAATACTGCCGATGGCATAACACTTCATCAAGAGGGCTCAAAGCAAAAGCATACGCAGCCACAGGATGCTACAACATTGTCATGGCAGCACACCCAGCGTTTACACAAACTGTTGAGAAAATTCATTTCAGGATATGGGTAAAAAGAACGTAATAGAAATTAAAAACAGTGACAGACTGTCTGTTTAAATGGACAAAGAGTAACAATGACAATTGTAGATAGGCTAGCCATACATAGCTATTAGTTTTTGTACACAGGTTAGACGTTCATGCAATACAATGAAGCGGAATACTTGTACTGTTGGTAATCAAAGGGTATTATGTTATCAAGTAATTACAGTAATACATAAAAAGATGTTTTGCAAACATGCATGGTAGTTTGCCTCACTGGGAGAGTGAATTAAATCCTTACAATTTAGTCTATATGTATGTTCTTATCTCTGAACCACGACAGCGCATTGGAATCTGTCTTGTATGTGACTTTGGTAAGTTGGCTTCTCATTGTTCAAAGAGCCCCAAACATCCAACAAGTCTAAAAAGTGCAATTTCTATGAATTTTCATGTTTGATCAAAGAGTTTTGCCTAATTTACTTAAAATGTAAAATTCAATTGTGGATGGATTTAAAAAGAGATGGTCAGGAGCCTTTGCAAGGACAGAACCAACAACAGTTCCTTAGTTGTGTCATTATTTATGGTTCTCCTATCAACCATGAGGTCTTTGAGCACTTCTGAACATCACTTCCAGGAGGAAATCACTGGCTCCCAGGTTCAGACACAGGTAGTACAATCCTGCATGATAGGGGTGGACTGATGTTCATGTTTGTTGGTGCAATGCTCCATTGAACTGGAGCTCTTGAGTGGCACCATGCACCGGTGAGGGGGTTTACCACAGTTGAGCAACCCCCAGCAGCACAGGACCCTCAAGAACTCTTTCCTCATGTCTTTACTCCTCAGCGTATAGATCAGCGGGTTCAGCGCAGAATTCAGCGTTGCAAAGCTAAAAAATATTTCAGCTTTACTGAGGATCGGGCACTGCTTCATTGTGCAGGAAGTGTCAAGCAGAAGAATGGTGAAGGCAGGCAGCCAACAAACAATGAAGACACCCAGCACGATTGTGACAGTTTTCAGAAGAGCATAAGCAGGAGAGTTGGTGGCTTCTTGGTGACTTGTGCGCACAATAAGATAGATACGAACATACAGGATCACTATGGATAGCAAGATGATGCTAAAGATGGTAACGACGAACAGGATGTAGTAGCGGGAGTTGAGAGGCAGAACGGCAGAGCAATCCACAAGATTATTAATACAGTTCCAACCAATGATGGGAAGGCCTCCCAGGAGGATGGACATCACCCAGCATGCTCCAATCAGGAGGAACATGCGGCATGTTTTGTTCGATCCGTAAACCTTAACTTTGGTGATCGCTATGTAGCGCTCAATAGCGATAGCCAGCAGGCTAAAAACTGAAGCAGCTAGTGCTATAAAAGCAGTCCCTTCTCGTATGAACCACTGAACTGGAACCAGTTTAAATGTTCTGGGGCCTGAAAGGAAGATGTTGGCTATGTAGGCAGAGCCAGCTAGTAGGTCTGAAAATGCCAGGTTTCCAATGAAGAAAAACATGGCAGAGTGGAACTTTTTATTCCGAAACACAGCAATGAGTACTAGGAGGTTTTCCAAGATGATGATACTGCAGATGATCACAAACAAAATCTTTTGAAATCCCAGGCTTTTATTGCTGTCAACCCGATCTTTTATTTCCTCCGTGGTCATCTGCTTAGCAGAGAGGTAATGAACCTCTATGAGGGTCTTGTTGAAGTATTGGGAGTATTTGCTCATGGTGACAGCTTGGCAAAGCCCTGCAAGCACAGGGCCAGTGGTCATTCAGAGGGCAGCTTGTCTGAGCTTGTCTGGGCCAGGCACAGGAAATGAGACGCCCAGCTTGAAGTCCCGTCACAGCGGCCCAGGAAGCTCCTCGATGTCACCTGGAAACAAATAGAACAGAGAACAATCACCGACAAGCCATATGTTAAACAGGAACTGCAATATTAAATACACACAGACAGATTTACATTTCACAGAGTCCCCTGATATTCAGTCACAAAATATTTGTTGAGAGGCACACATAAATGAACCAACAGCCTTGAGACGTGAATATTTATACCCCATAGAACACATTCATTTTTTCCACACACAAATGTGGTTTGTTCCGTTACACAATGCTTAAAACCCCCATCTACAGCTGTACTTGGCATTTAACATCTGGGGTTTGGAGTGAAGAGTAGACTTTAAAACCATTTAAAATTTTCAAAAATAATCATGCTTCCTGCAAAGCTCCTATCATCCTATTGATAATTTAAATAGTTTTTTTTCAAGCAAATGTCTATTGTTGAGCTTTTCCATCCAACTTGATCATCACAGTTGTGATAATTAGCATATTCAAGTAACCTAAATACAATTTTAGTATTTTATATAGCACCTGGTTTACAGACAAATTTGGATTCTGTAACTAAAGGATCATGGAAGTGGGAGGAAATAAAAAAAAATTTAATAAGGGCAACATGTTATTTATTTTATTCTAAGAAGTGACTGATATTTGCTTTATATACAGGTAAGAAAACCTAGGTAGGAAAAAAAAAACAAATTAATTTTTTAAAACCTCTAATTTCACTGCTCCTTTAATTTAGTTACAACCTAAATACAAACACACACAAATATGTGAAATTACAAAACCAAATTACAATTAAATTACAGTTAACCTTTTAAAGTGAAGTGAAATTGAAGTAAAAGTGATCAGTTGGCCAGATATGGAATGACCCATACCCGGAATTTGTGCTCTGCATTTAACCCATCCCAGTGTACACACACAGCAGTGAACACACATCCAGAGCAGTGGACAGCCATGGCCGCAGTTCATGGGGAGCAGTCGGGGAACTGGTGCCTTGGTCAAGCTGTGGTTGTTAAAGATGGAGAGCAAGTCTTTCATCATTAGCACCACCTTCAACTCGGTGGATCTATGGATTAAACCGGCAACCTTCTGATCAGATCACCCCAATTTGATCTCCTTATCCACTGAACAACAACTGCCCTAAGGTTTTATATTGTCAAACCTTGAATACACCTTATTAAAATCCAGATATTTTTACTTCAAGAATATAAGTGTACCAGTAGGACCTTGGGTAATAAATGACATAATATTTATGATATAGAAACCCCAACCAGAAGAGTAGCTCAAAAGGTACAGTTTGTTTTTCAGGACAAATAAAACAAGATATTCAAACATCTGCAGCTAACATCTTCTTTTAAAGAGTTGCAGTGCTATTGACTGACAATTACTAGTTTTTAGCCCTCTGAATTTTTCCGTTTTGAGAGATTTACAGAGAAATGTGATTCTTTGTGATTACAGCTAACAAGCCAACTTCACAGTTTTTTTAAATAATGACAATTGACAGACAAGTGTAGGCATAAAATGGCAATTAAATTCTTAACTCACATCAAAAAGATGACCCCTCCCATTATTTTTAAGACTGTACATATTTTTACACCACAACCTCATAGTTGTGGTTTAGATGCTTGTTTAATTCTCAGCTCATGACCTCAATAAACCTAAAAGGCGTATAATCTCCTTCTTGTAGTGTGCCCTAGGCTGCATCTAAAACACTAACAAAACTTCGCCATTGATCAGTCACAAGTTGAAATCCAAAAACGGCTTAAGCCTTGGAATTTTCCTTCTAAGTAAAAGCTGTATGATAGGTTTGTCCTTCAGCGACAATCGGTTCTTGCCCCATGAACTAAGATAATGCAAGAGTGAGTACAATCTTCTACACATACTAGCCTTGCTGAATGATGGGTAACAACCATTGTTAAAATTATGAACAAAGTGTCTGTGACTTCACACATTGGTTTCCAAAGCGACTTTGATGTTAAACATGCCGTTCTGAGCCACTTTCTTCTTGGCAATTTGTCAAGTTAGAAAAATAGGAAAAAAAGAAACAAAATAAAAACCGAAGACCTTGCCATCATTACCAACCTAATGCTGTCACTCAAGTGGCCACACCATTATTTATTGTCACTATTTAAGGTTTAATATAATGTGAGTAATAAAAATATTCAGCCCTTAAAGTTGTTGTAAGAGGCATAATAAAAACAAATTTAGCTTTTTTTATTGAGAATAATGGGATTTGCTCCCGTTTGACACAATTCTTCGACAAATAACAGTTTTTTTATTAGGATCTTTATATAATTGTCTATTGGATTTTGGAAAATTCACTGATTTTACATGAATGACAACAGTGTTATTTCCCTTATGATTACTTTGAAATTCCCTGAACTCTACATACTAATACATTCTTATGATATGGCACATGGGTAAGTCTTTCAGTGACTTTATTCAGCTTTTAGCTTAGCCCATTATAAATCATTGATCACATAATTTGCTTCTCTAGTGCTCTACTCATCTTGTAATACCATTAATGGCATCAAACCCTAGAGAAAACATTTGCACAAGTACTACTGATAGACTTTTAGAGAAATTGATTGAAAGTAAAATACATTAAAGGGGAGTAAGGGTTTTATTTTGTTTTACGTTAAAAGGTTTATAGTTGTAAAGTGAATGATTCCATTTTTACCCATTTATCTAAAATCTACATAATTACAAGTTTGTCACTAAAATGTTAGCTGGTTTTTAGGGGAGAAGATTTTTTTCATTTGCTTGTTCTATAAGCTGTCTTTAGACTAGAACGTGGTCACTAACGCTGTTGAGAACAACTGAGTAACCAACTTAACTTGTGTGGATCAGCTCGACAACAATGTGCTTGCTCTGGCTTCTCCAGGTCACGAGATAAAGATGTTAATTAGCCTTGAATCTGTACTGCTTTTTAGAGTTGTGATGGTTTGGGGGATATTCTTGATAGATTATCTACACAGGCTCTAATTGGAACTGTAATGCAACCAACTGCGTTGGAATGGACACCTATCAGGAGAAATGATGGGATTTCTACACATACACTTCTTATGCACAGTTTGGATTTAGTTGTTGAAGTTCATAAAATGTTAGCTTGGTGCTCTGGTCCTTAAATTTTACTGTATTCAGACTCTTAATCTCTTGTTATTAAGGATTCTCTATGTTAGGGAGTCCAGAGGTATACATTAGTGTTTATTTCTGTGTAACAATGTTTCACACCTTATCTTCATCGCTCGATTGCATGTCAGGCTTGTTGGCGTTAGCTACTTGGCTAACCAGTGTTAAGGGATAGGAATTATTCACTCTGGGGGGAGGTATTAAAAAGGTCTCCAATGTCATGAAACCCTACCTCAGAGCTTGTAATTCTTCGTCGGTGACTATAAGAAAATGTAATTTATTGTAAAACCAAAGCATTTTGAGCTTTCAGTGTTTTTATTATTGCTTCAGCACTTGATGTGAAAATATCAGACACTTTTTGGTTGCTTAGTTCACCCCCACTTTAAGACTTCCTGTCAACAATGAATCTATGAATGCATTTGAAGCTTTAACTGCCAGAATTTGTGTAAAATAATAACAAAACATTTGTATATCTCCAGGTTAATTATTACAGTTCTATGCACATTCTCTTATGAAATCTTTTTCTGTCAAATAAACTGTTTTATACTTGAAAATATACTATGTGAGACGCAAAACACCCTTACAATTAAATGTACTAAATAGTACTATTGAGCTTTTAAAACACAACAGGAAAAAAGAAACCATTGAGTTACCTGAAAACATCAAATGGCGGTTTAAAAACACCACCAAAAAACTATCTAGCCACAAGTATGTGACAGCAGCGGAGTGATTTGTGGAAACTTTTAGAGGTGAAGCATGTTGTTTCGTCACGTACTCAACTTGAACCCACTCTCAACCCCCAATCCACTAAATCATTAAACCCCTATACCATTATACCTAAATGTATATAGTTAAAATATTTCCAAAGAATCTATATGCTGGTGGTTTGAGTAAATAAATGCAACTGAAAATGTCCAGAAGTCACTGTAGTACTAAACCATAGTTTTTCTTGACAAAATGAGGTTATCTCCCCAAGACACATCATCAGAGCATTCAAACCAAAGCCTCAAAACTCTAAGATTCAAATCCCCCATCAGGCCACAGTAGACTATGCAACCATGTGGAATGGCATCTGGAGACAAAGGCAGGAATCTGAGACATCTGTGTGACGCACAGAGCACCCTTCGACATCACTGTTTGCTCCACATAGTTCACAAACGCCTTCAAACTCACACAAATGGCGACTTGTGTAAAGAACCCGAATAAAGTTTCGATCACCTGTAAGAACACAATAAGGTACAGCTGCATAGACAGTGCCACAAACCTGATGCCAAATGCCAATAATAACCGGCAAGGTCATTTCCTTGAGTTAGAGAAAGGAACAATGGACTCCTTGTCCAGGTAATGTTTCACTTGATACTCTCCAGTGGTTAGAATGGTCCAAAATTACACCATGCATCAAAGACAAAATACACACTATTGTTTTGTACTATTCTTACTAAGTCCGGTAAAAGGCTTTCACACGATATGCACCAATGGACTTTGTATTGTCACCTGAAAAACTGAATGAATTTCTCCACAAATCTACATCCACCCACTTAAAAGTAGCTATCAAATCAGGTTGTTAGTTTCACTGCTGACAACCTGGTGATTTCACTGTCTCCAAAGTCCCTCTTGCATACTTTAACTCAAGGCCTCTGAGTTACCTCAGAGACCTTTGCCGCCTTTCATCAAGGGATTTGACAGCGTGTGAAACCTGAAGTTCTGGTTGGTCTGCAATGCTGGCTCCAGTTCATCAATACCTCCAACTTGTCTGAGCAGACTGGAAATCATGCCAGACCACCTTTTATGATCTTTTGCTTCTCCAAAGAGACACCTAAAAATGTAAGACTACAATTGCTAATTAAAGTTCTTTCCTGAACACAACTGAACAGTTATAGACCAGAGGAAGCCTCTGTGGAGTCAGAAAATGAACATCCTGCTTAGAATTGAGAACGGATTGTTTAGAGCAAGACAGTTAATGTGGGAAAGGTTCAGTGGAAGTCATAGACACAAAAGCAGAGCGTAGGAAGATTTTTACAGGTTTTATGCATGCAGCAGGAAATGATGTAAAGCATGGCCACAAACCTGTGGTGTGAGTCAATCAGAGCTGAGTAATCAAAAAGGTCAAGGAATAACAAGCACACGATTTATTTCTAATGATCACATTTCACTGACACCTAAACTGATGACCCCATGCTGTCCCAGTCAGGATCCCATCCACCTCTACATGTCAGCCCTACAAAAGCCTCAGGTGGTGTTTGCACTTCCCACCTGATAAGCCCCAATCAGTCAGTTTTGTCTGAGCAACCGTTTCCCACAACGCACCTGTCACCTAGCATCGGTTAGATTCCAGTTGCCCCTTTTTTTCAATTATAAGTCTTACATCTTGAGAGCTAGCATAAAATCCCAGTAAAACCGTTTTACCTAAAAGATGTGACAGTTATTTATTTTCATGTGGCTTGCAATCTGTTTATAGAACGTCTCTCTTCACTTACTTCTTATGCGATACAAGTTTATGTTAATCTGGTATTTGTTGAGACCGAGTAGAAAAATGTATCATATAAAAACTGCAAGACAGAATCATTTAACTGATTATTGTTTGCCAAACTTTACTTTTTCAATATAAATACTTGCATTGATTAACTGCTTGTTCCATAACAGACGTAAAAAGGTAAATTAGAGGACTGTACAGAGAATGGGAGAAAAATTCCATCTGTTTGGAAGCCAAAAGAGTCCTGACTCAAAGTCTGTCATTGCAATGATGGTGATACTAAGCAGATTCCCAAGAACATAAAGCTCTTTTTAAGCCAGTCTCATTGCACTTTAGTAATGGCTCAAGTCTGAATTTCACATTACCGACAGTCACTTCCAGGACACTAAACATCGAGTTATAAATACACACCCAAAAATGTAGAAAAGAAAAAAAAAATTCTAAAAAGAACTGAGTTCACCACTGTTATAACAAGACCACACTGGTCCAAGTTGCTTTAAGTATGCTTTGATGAAAGCATTACTTCTAATCATGCTTCAACACTCGCAATCTGACTATAATACTACACCCTTATAGCACGCACTCTTTGTTGAAGAAAAGGTAGATACTTTTTGAGTGTGCAGCAAAAAGAGAGAATAACGGCAGAGGCATGCTCACTTGTCAATCATCTAGCCAGATATCCACATTTTATTTTTATCACCTTGATAATATTTAACAATAACTAGTTATTGCAGGTACCATCAAGCCGGGGAGCTCCTCTTGTAAATGCAAAATTACTAATAACTTTTTTAATTGTATACTGTGTATACTGCACAAAGAAATATAATCAAAGTAACTTACACACTATATATTTATACTACTATAGATAAATACTCAGGAGGTCATTCAAACATTATCAAGACTTTTATTTTAACATTCCGATTCTCGTTCATGACGATAAACCTAAGTAATTGGAATATTTTAGTTATCATATGTTTCGGGAAACACACAATCTAATTTCTGATTTGGTGTGTGGATTGGGATGCATGGACTTGATTAGATTGCTCCTTTTAGAAATTTTCTATCATGTTTAAGTGTTGTTCTCAAAAACATGCCTCAAGTTGTATTAATTAATGTAGTCCATGTATATTTGTGTGAGTCTTTTATGAGCGCTCAAAATGGCTTAACATACATAGTTATAGTGCAGACCAAGGGTACAAACAATAAAGAGAAAGAGTATTGAGTTTTCCTGTGCATTAATACAGTTTTTAAAATATACTCTGTATAGATGTTTCTTCTGCAATTCTAACTACAAGAAACTAACTACAAATTTCCTTCAGAACTGGAAGGAAACCATGGCTAAGGAACTAATGTTAACTGTACATTTTGAGGAAACTGAACGTAGAGGCGTCGAACAATGAATCAAATGCAGTGAAACAGGCATAATAGGGGACCTTTAAGGTAAAAACCAAACTGTGCAGGGCTGTTACACTCAAGAAACTAAAATTGACATAATATAGACATTGTCAAAACGTGTTGGCAAACCACAACATACTTCAAACACATAAATGCATGCTTTTGCTGTACAATATATACTCATAATGCTTTCAAGGAAAAATATTTTTCCACTAAAAATTAAAAACCCCACCAGGTTTGAACCAATGGAATTTAACATTACAGTACAAATTATTGCACATAATCTTTGGTCCAGTTACACAAAAAAAACACTTTCATCAAGTCTAGACAAAGAGTTTTACAAAAAAAATTGGTGAAAATTCCCCTACAATTAAATAGGAGGAGTACCCCTTCCCTTTAAATAAGGACACGCACTCCTCCCTACCAAAGCTCAAAGATAAACTTTCTGGCATTAATATCCATCAAAATAAAGACTTTTCTTCATATCCACAGCTAGAGAGTGCAGGAAAATTTTACGCTGTAAATATTGTTTACCCTGAACAATGTGTTTTGTATTTTGCATGTCACACCACCCTTACCCCAATATAGAACGCAGATTTAGTCTATACTTTTGAACTGTAGAGTATATACAAATCAGAAAAACGTAACTCCAATAACTCTATTGAGTGACCATGTTGAGTGCACACTGCTAATGCATTCTAGCTATTATCTTCACTTGAATTGATTTTCAACTGCGTAATGTGGCATTCTACAACATGCCCCAGATGTTTGTCTATGACATGCATGTACATTCCTTAGTACACCACACATCAATGCTTTTAGAATGCAGTTGGAATAAAAACCACAAGTGACAACATCTTTAATCCACATGGCCTTGAATTCAAGTAAATTGCTGAGCTAAAGTTTAAGTAAGTTAAACATGTGAGTACAACTGTACAGCGATAAGCCTTGCATACTGGTTCCGGCACTCAATAACACACCCTGAGGCCTCCTGTAATCTCTCTCTCTCTCTCCTCTCCTCTCTCTCTCTCGCTCTCTCTCTCCTCTCTCTCCTCCCCCTCTCTCTCCCTCTCTCTCCCCCTCTCTCTCTCTCTCTCTCTCTCTCTCTCTCTCTCTCCCCCCCTCTCTCTCTCTCTCCCCCTCTCTCTCCTCTCATATGGCAATGCATCGATCAGCCAAACGGAAATGGCAACATTCCTAGAAATAAAGCATATTTTTAAGTTATTAGCATTTGACTTCCCAGAGAGGCTGAACTACATAACTGTAATGTGTCAGAGTCAGACTCAACTGTAACCAATAAAATCAATTTTAGTAATAAACATACCATTACATTATAAAACACGATTTATAATACTGACAATTTGATGCTATACTATGTACTACACTTACACATTACATTTACAAAAAATGTACCTGATGCTCTTTGTGAGTAATTCTTCCCTTCATCATTACCTGTACTGACATAAGACTGTCGTGCAAAAAAGTTAAATGAACTTTTATGACACAAATTGATGTAAATGTAAATCTAATTCTGGAGTTCCTGTACTTTATTTATTTCAATTAACGGAAATCTTTGCTATCAAATTATTCCAACGAGACAGTAGGTACTTAGACCTACCCTCTTTTATCCGCTGAAGGTGAAACTTAAAAACTTTTGATCTACTTGAAAGTCTTCCTTAATAAAACCATTTGAAACAGCCTGAACATACCAGATTTCTTTGAGTCAGGTTTGCGAAAGTTAGGAGAGTTGGTCCACAATCAGTACAGATTTAACTTGTCTGACTCATCTGTATTCAAAAAGCTCTCAGTCCACCAAAGCAGACTTTCAGCCTTCCTGCAGAGATTTCCAGTCTTATCTCCCTGGACAGGATGAGCAGCAGGCATTTCGATCATACAAAGCTCCAGGGCTGATCTCAGACATCTCAGAAACTCAACAGGATTACACAACTACCACCCTGTCTGTTTCTCATCTGTGCATCTGCATAAACACAACTAGCACAAAAACACATTTATTTATTCTCAAAGCCTCATCACTCTTTGTTCCACTGACACATCATTTTGTAATGTTTCAGATGCTGTCTGATCAAGCAAGCTACACTGACGTAGCAAGCTAGCGGTACAATGCTTTGAACAATTACTAAGTTCTCTTTTTGCAATATTTCAGATACGGGTGAACAGAGGTGGTCTGCCTTTTCTCACGTACATCCAAGGGCAACTTCCCATAAGCACGCAAGCACAGAAACAAAACTAGGGCTGTAGAATACTGCTATGTGAAACAACTGAACCTGTGTGATTTGTGGATTGTTGCTTTTGCAAAGTGCAACCACAGCAAAGTGAAAGGCAATCGTTCTTCAATAAATCAAACTAGATTTGTTAAATGACTGTTTTCAATTGTGATTAAATGCATGATTGTCATCAGTTAACTATGATTTAATAATCATGTTTATTTTTCAAATTTTTAAGTGTCCCATCTGTTGAAAACATACTTTAAACAAACGATTTTTTTTTTTTTACCAAATTACATTCCAGGCTATAATCCTAACCCTAATTGTGTTGTCCAATTAGAGAACCTCCAAAGCCCATCCAAAACATGGCCACATGACAACGCTGCTCCTGAAATTTTGTATATAAAAAAATCCACTTTTGCTTTAATCAGAAATGCTCAGTTACACTAAACCTTGACTGCATGTGCACGTTGTAAACTGTGCAAGTTTTATGTGATCTCAAATGTTATAATCTTTTATAATCTATTAAAATGTTAGAATCTTTTTAGAGATACCAGACCTTGTTAAAAATTTTGTTTTTGTTTTCCACAATGTTAAAATTGGCTGACAATAGTTGTCATTGGTCAGGGTGACTTGGACTTGGACTTCAGTGACAAATGTACTTTGTCTAATATTCCCTTTAGGAAGTCATCTGAAGAAACGGAGAAGTAGAAAACTGAAGTGCACTGAAAGCAGTACTACTATTTCAGGAAACTTTTGAAGCATAAAATGTAATTGCTAATATTTCACTGATAAATACTGACAAAAGTCTGGTAGTGCAGTTTCAAATGGAACTGTTCTGTGAGTGGCTCATCGTTGCCACTAATTAGTTTCTGTAATTATAGTAGGTACCTCTGGAGTAGAATCTTGATTTCAATCTACAACGCTTCTTTCAATTAATTCAATTATACTGAATTACGCTTTGGTTCAAAGATGTCATACAGAAATTGAACAGTGATGAAAATCCAGTGAGATTTGAAGATTTGAGTGTTCATCTACTTTTTTACTCAACCTCCATTGTTTTCTTCAGAACATTAGTCAATATTGTGAGGCTCAAGTCTATTCTTCCCAACTCGATCTCTTTTCCTCCCCTGCGAGGCATGCATAAAACAAAGGCCTATTAGAACTCATTCCTCATGGTTTATATTGGTCCTTTGTTTATTTGCAGATACATTCTTAGAACGGGGTGACAGGCAACAGGAAACCAAGGGCTGTGTGAAAAGAACCAGAGAGGGTTTGCAACCCACACTTTCTTGGACGTTTTAGCGCCTTAACACAAATAGATACAATTTCTGTTCAATGTTAAAAAGTCAAAAGCAATTGACATAATTCTATTTACAAATGGTCACATTTGGATTAAGTTGGTAACCATACTATAAGATTAAAATAAAAATAAAAATGACATTTGACAAAATCCTGAAATGATAATGAAAAGCAATTCTGAGGAGTGCGGAATTGTTTTAACAAGTGAGGATGGGAAAAGAAAAGGTAATTAAGTAAATCAAATATTTTCTTATTTAGTTTTGAACTATCGAAGAGTTATTCTTGTGTCAGATTTATTATCAGAGCAAAGACAATGGATTGTTAGTTTTGGACTATCAAAGCAGCACCTTGGAAAATTACATCAACTAATGTATATAGATGAGAGACAACAGTGTCTTGGGTTTAAAGTCAGAGCCTTTTAAAACAGAAAAGAAAAACAAGTAGTGTTGTTAGAGGAGTAGAGCCATTTTAGCTAGCAGAACAAAACAAAAAGTGTCGGTAACTGAAGGCCGAGAGGTGACCGAAGACAGCCCTCACACTGCTTCTTGAGAATGGATTAGATGGAAATAAATTACTAGAAGTAAACTTTCAGATAGTACATATTACTATAGTTTAGTTATAGGAATTTATTTTTGAGCCGACTAACTTGCCAAAACAACTAGGGTCAGTATCATACCTCACACTCTGAGATGGGATGCTGATGACGCGCAGTTTTCAAAGGAGTGAGATAATGTTTGTGTAGGTGAGATTATTTTATAAATGAAGGAATGGATTTTAAAAAAACTACTACCATACAATACACTTTTCAATATGGACTACAAGGTGCTAAAAGGTGCAGTGTGTGAGATCTGAGACATAAGAAATCACAAAACGAATACCCCTTAGACCAACAGCACTTCACCCCTGTTTTAATAGTTTCTGATGATTGGTTAAAAGTTAATTTTATCAATACAGACAGTACAGTTCAGACTAAAACATGTAACTTGTTTTTTATATTACTCCATGTAGTTCTGAGAGCTACGGTGCTTATTTTGATTAGATATAGACGAGTCGAGTCAGGTATCAGGGACAGACACGAATTCAGACACACTATAATATGTGGTTAGATTTTATATAAAAGTTTTGCAAAAATCAGAAACAAAGTTGTTTTTTTCACAGGCCTATCTAAAAGGTAAAATGTTTTACAACCAGGAAAAACACTAGCAATAGAGAATGCATGACTGTATGGTGTCATGGCTTATCATGGAAGTCAATGGAGCACTAGCAGGAAAATGAGGGTGCATAAAAACTAAAATGATCTAAGACCATGATAAAGCTAAGAAATCAGTTCATTATTACCTTTTATTTAGAAAATAAGAAATTTTGTGTGAGGGGGTGGAGGGGCAGTAAAACCTTGCACATGCTTACAGAAGTTTAGGTTAGTAGATGTTTTGTCCGCTAACAACAAAAAAGTAGTTTATTTGGGTGGTACAAGAGTACCATTGAGATTTTTTTTTACATGTTCTAAGAATTTTTTCTAAATATGTGTAAAATAAGATTTGTTTAAAAAAATATTCTATTTGCTGAAAACAGAGAAAGTTATTCTGGAAATCATCTCAAAGTGGATAAAATGTCCCCAACAACACATATGGGTTAAACAACAACACTTACGTATCTTTAAAAAGGAAATGGCTTGTACCGCAAGATATCTTATTAACATGGGACAACATATTGAGCTATCACATTTTGGTACTGCCTTGGATTTGATCAGCTATTCATATATTCATGTCAGCCGCAGGCTCTTCCTTTGGTTATTCAGATGCGTAACTCTTTTGGGAGCCCCTTCTAACCCCCCATGGTTTAATGTCTGTTCGACAGATCAAAGGAAAAGTGCACAAAAGGCTGATTAAAAACATCAGGAAGGATTAATTTAGAACCACAGCCCCGGTCACGCCATCTCTAGCACTCATTAGGTAATGGGCTAATGCAATGTTATATCATTATTTAATCAACCAAAGAACCTACTGCTAATTAAGGCATGTCTAGACATTCAAAAGCGAAGATATAAAAACTACAGACAATGCAAGAACTGAAAGAAAACCCCAACTAAAGTGTGTACAAATTGGCTTGAACTCTGCAGAAGCTGTCTATTAAGGTGACAATCTGAGTTAAATCGAAACCGAAGAAGTCACAGTTTCACAAGTTTGTTCCTTTCTCACACTCTTCTACTGTTGTGTCACATAAACATATCCTTTAATGAAAGGTCCGAGAACAGAAATCATGCATTCTTTGTTCTACAGCCCTACTCCTGTTCCTCCATAACACAAACCCCACCCATGCTCATATTCCTCTGCTTTATCATGGGATGTGTGTCTGGCTCTAGTGTGTGCACACATCTCGTATACTAGACAGACAAAACACTGGCATTTCTTCAAGACAACACTGTACCATTGTACAAATCTGACCCGCATGGGTTTCTGGAATGCTTCAGTTGAGTGGGAAAGCTGATGGGGTGATGATATGGTGTACAGGAGCTTCTGGTGAGTTGGATTGGGGGGTTGATGGTGTGAATGCAAGAGGGAAAGACTCCACAAAGGAAACTAGCACCCACGAGGATGAACAAAGCAGGCTTGATTGCCTTTGTGATTCGATTCTACATTATGCTCTGGTTCCTTTCATCCAACAATGATGGACCGATAAGAAACGGAGTGGGGGGGGACTAAAAGTAGGTTTATGTAGACGTGAGCTATGAAAGAAGCCCTCAGGAAGATGTTGTTTTCTTGTTTAAATGCAAGTTTATTTGTGAATGTTCTTCGTGTTAAAAAACGAAACATGTGTGTTGGCGTGGTCTCAAATGCGCAACGGTTTTCTATCGTTCCCAGACCTTCCACGCATACTGGAGCACATCCCTTTGGGAGGATAAAAACTGCACAGCCTCACAAAGACACATAAACAGTCTGTCATGTGTAAAATTGAAACTTTTACTCCCCCCTTCTAAAATCCCTTGCAACATTTGAACACTCAAGGATTAGCTCTTTGATCACTTTTATGGAACAGACATGTTCGTTGACTATTGACACTATATATACATATAAACATATATAAATATCAGTAATAACAGAATTTGAGTCCTTTCAAAAATCCTTTAAAAAGAAAAAGCTATATTGCACTAACACTCATATTTCCTTTAGTAAGATTTCAGCAGACACAATTTTCACAAGTGTTTCTGTTGCGAAATTCTTAACTTTTAGAATGCTCAAAATAAATAGTTCTTTCTGACAAAAGAAACACATACCAAAGACAGAGTAACACAGACAAAGTAAGAAACTCTAGTCTGTCTGCCAATCACCAGAACCATCAAAATCCTAACTAAATACAAATGTGTTTTTTTAGAAAAACATGATCAAACATATCTAAACATCTAAAAGGGTTTACACCTTTTCGCAGGTCAAAAATAGACAAACCAGTCAAAACTAGATTCTTGTCATAGGCCATTAATTAACATTTTGTTGGTCATTTTAACATAATTAACAAGACTACTGACCAAAGTACTGACTAAAACTGGTTTAGTTTATTAGTAACTGTATACAATCATATAAAGAGTTACCCTTCATATGTAAAGAAAATGATTATTATGACTATTTTTGTAACAACTGAAATGAGAAATATTTTAAACATTTATTCAGTGACAGATTGCATTTATTATTTGACTATTTCTTACATTTTTAAGAATTTGTAAATAACCACGGTCCCTTACATTAGCTACAACATCAAAAAAGATTATTTAGTTAAAAAATGTACATTTATTCTCACCTATTTCTCAAGAGCAACACCCTGACACCCGCATTAAATTTACATTTCCGTTTGGCTCACATATCTGATTCTTTCATCTTCTGTTAACACACTCTTTCAATTAAGATTAATTTATATTTTTTGTATTTGCACTTACAACAGCATCTACATTTCTCTTGCTTTAGAATAACTGCACTACACAATATCCAAAATGAATGATTGTGAAATATAAATAATTGTTTTAACACCTTCACCTCCTTAAAATTTTTCAGGCATTAAAGCATCTGTAGCCCTGCTCTTCCATTCTAACTGTACGACTTTTATTCTGAACTGATTCTTCAAGTCAGTGGCAGAGAAGCCATTTACCTTCCGTCATCGACTATTCTCAGCTGTACTTATTGCTTTCATTGGTACTTTATTATTTCTGAATAATGCCAATAAATTGTGGTGAAGCACTAAATTGTCATAGTTTATCTGATTTTTTCATTTACATGTCGCATTGGTGCACTTATGATTTAATTCCACATATTATTGATGGGTCTCTACACACTTAGATGAATTTAAATTATCTCGCTTGCTCTCATGGGTTCTATGCAGGGAGCTTTTTTCTCACCTCGTGTGTTTAATGTTGGGGCAGTGACACTCCTTGTTCTTGGATGGCACAACAATGACATGCCTGACCATTTTATAATCTCTGTGGTATTTGTCAAATAACTCTTGATGGTTGGACTCCAACAAGACAAGCTTCTAAATGTCTACGGTTTTCTCTTCCACGAATCCTTCTTCCTGTCAGGAGGTTGACGTGAGACTTTGTATCAAGTGCCACCCAGCTGCTCTTTTATGCCCAAACATCACTAAACTAAACACTGAACTCTGAACATATCATCAAAAGAGCCAACATGGCAGAGCGAAACTTTTTTGTGTTTACACTCATCGATTGCCGTTTGTTTTGGCTTGATGTGCGATTGTGTGTGCAAAACTACGACCCAAAAATTTATGTGTGATAGCAATTTTATTTTTAGTTTACATCATCATAGAATAGATTCAGTCTGTATCACATTTGAGCAAAAAGAAAAAAAAAAGAAAAAAAAAAGAATTTGAGCACATTTAACTGCACTATAAACAGAGGTTTTGTGATGACAAAATCCTTAGAGAACAAGAGCTCTCAACTGAGAAAATACACAAAAAGACTGTGGTTTTAAGGAGTGCTGAGAGTGGCCCAATAAAACTTTGATTTTTTAAATTACAAATTTGCTGTCATTGAACCCCAAAATCCAGGTTGTGATCTAGATTTGAATTGTACAGCCTTACATTTAACGAACACTTAAAAAACCATGCATTTCCAGGCCCACAAAACTTTTGGCTTTAGTGAACGGCGCCGTTTTTGTTGTGCAAACAGTCCTCAGTTATCATGTCTCTTCTTGCCTTGGGGAGCTGGGACTGCTACCGGTGCCCTCAAAAACAACTGGTGCATGATGCTCTTTTTATCGATCTAAAGCAGATCAAATTTAACAGGCTAATCAGAGCAGGGTGTGTTTCGGGGGAAAGTCAAGAATCTTATTATAGGAGTCTTTAACTCTATTACTTGCACACCAACCCATAAATCCAGAATACAAGATTGACTGTCTGTGTTTTTCTTCAATATTGAGTTTCAGAGTCTAGGTTTGGACATGTCTGAGCATTTGTGCTTTGTTTTGTATAACCACTCATAAGTCTTATCAGTGATCCATGCATCAGCCATGGATCGTTTCTTAAAAATCCTCTTTCCATTCTCAAATACTAGACTAGTGCTACCAATTGCACAATATCTATGCATTGATTTAGTTTAAAAGAAGCAAGAAGCCAGTTTTTCATCATCCCATTATGGTCTAAATGTTAACCACATTTAAGGCAAGCACGTCAACTGCTTGATTTAGTTTCTGTTAAACGACAAGATGAAATTACACAACATGGCTTTCAACAGAAGATTGCAATAAGAAATAGCTTCAGTGTCAGCACACCAGAGAGCACAGAGCCAGGCCATTCTCATGCTAAGAGCCCCCGTGTGGGCAGGATCCAAGCTTCTCATGGACATTCATGACTTTGCGTTAGCATGAGGATGGAGCTGATCCTATCACAAATGCCACAAGTGAAAGAACAGGTTGATGGACAAAGTCCCCCTCCACGATTTAATCTCCTGAGCTCTAGAGAGCAATCCGGCTCTTCATTCCAGCATGGCTTCCACGGTGGGCTTCTTCCAGGTGCACAAACAAAGACCCTCAAAACAACAATACGCTGTCCATCACAAGGGGGAGGGTGAGCAGGCCTGGCATGCCGTTATCTCTTTCAGTACCTGCTGGAATCTTCGTGCAGTTTGACGTACTGATGTGCAGTGGACAACTGCAAACCACATTATGACCACATCACTAAATTTTCAGCGCTTTAATGGAGCACTTCAAGCCACAAATTATTCAGACGTTTTACAGCTCACTAACACAAAATGGCGTTGTGCCCAGCAAAACGGTTGACATTATGTTAGCTTGAGAGAGAGAATGATTTGGAGAAGAAACAATGCTTATTAGAGGTTTCAAGCTGCAATGTAAATCTCACACACAGGAGGTTTCCGATGGTTTGCACATTAAGTTTTATATAATATATGTGTCCTTAAATTCACAAAATCCACTTCAATTACAAACCTAGCTTTATTTTTTAATAATTGAAAAGTGGTTAGAATCAACACCAATTTTGTTGGATATATAAATTGTGACACAAGACATTGGTCTTTGATGGTGTGTTATTTGAAACAAAAGAGATTTTAAAGTGAGAATTAACAACCATGGTTAAATCGAAATCTTAAAGTAAATACATTACTTTTAAGTGACAAATTAGCTTCACATGGACATTTATTTTTTTCAACAACCAGGAGTACAGGTACACCTGCATCCAATGTGAGTGAATTGATATTTCTTCATGAACATTAATCAATATTAAATGCAGCAACTGTGGCTTTAATGCTGTCTAACCAACCATTTTAAGCCACAACTATTTTTAATGTAGTTATGCTTTACAAAAACATGATGGAACATTTCTCTGCAAGACAAAGTGATGTAGGATGTTACCATTGTTTATTGCCAATGCAAGAAAATCTGATAACTCCTAATTCTAATACTCTACATAATACTGGCCATAAACAAATATTTCTCAAAGATTATAGCAAAAATAGATTAAAAAGACACCATGCTCACTAGAGATGCAGATTATTTCAAGTCAAAACCGACCCAAACATTTTACAAAAGAAGGTTTCACTACTATAGAGATGATCTTTGTACTTTGGTTCGGCCATTCAATCCATTTGTGTAGCCATAAAGGCCAATCACACTCCTGACACGTAATTGTATTCTTCTGAGGGCAGAGAACATCTTTTACACATTAAGGATGTAAAAAATGTAAATTCAAATACATAAAAGTATGTAGATTACATTTACAGAAATGTTTTGTTTGACTTACTGTAACAGATGAGATGATGGAAAATTCTGAATTTATTGTGGCTAGTTAGAGGCAAGACTAAAGGCAAGTATATATTTGATTTGTCAAATAAACTGTCTGACCGCAAATGCCGTTTAAGTTACATCTGTTAAAACTAATCTAGAAGATCCTGGACAAATAAGACAATGCAATTCATGAAAATTTGTATTTATGTGGTGATCTGATTGAACAAACAAAACTACTTTAACTCTGAATTTGTTCAGCCATTCTACTTCTCTGGGGATAGGATATTTAGTATAGCTTAGCATAGAATCATACAACCATATTAGCCAAAATTACAGCTGTTGCTGTGAACACATGACATAACTTTTGTGTTTTTTTGTTTAATGATCTTTGCTAAGCTAGGTCCTGGACAATCTGTAAAACCTCCAATTTATAGTTCTGGTGGAGTTAACGAATGGGTCTTTGCTCATGTCTACCGCATGTTACTTTATTTATTGTGTTTCATTGCTTATTATAGGATTTGGGGAATCAGAGATAGACTTGATGGTCCAGACAGCAATGCCGTAAAGCTGTTATTAAATAAATTTAGTTACTAATGCTCTTTTCCTATTTTATCCACAATTGCTTATAACATGCAACCACTTACTAACTTACCAGTTTTCCTTCCAACTCTGCAAACACTGATCTGTTAATCATTTCAGTTTATGACCTCGGGTCACTGACAACTAATGAGAAAAAAATATGTACAAAACAAACAAAATTTAGATCTGTGTAAAGCTTCATCAATGCTAAGCTGGATTAGGAGGTCTGTTCTATATATAAGATTTAGATCAGTTAGAAGATGCTTTAAAACCTATCCCATAATAGGAATTATGAGCAGATTTAAAATATGAATCTTCAGAGGTTCTTCTAAACTCAATCTGTCCTAAAATGGGCAAGTCTCAGCCTTAACAGAAACCCTCTCAGTAAATATTTAGAAAGTTTCCCCTGAGCCTTGTCTGCATGTGTCTGTGTGAGACAGACAGATTGGGCCAAGTGGCCATGGAGTCTACCACACAAATGTACTGGTATATGTCTGTGACTGTTTCCACGGCGAATAAGTACATTTCTTATTGTTGCATCAAACGTGTAAGAAAACCTAGTTGTAAGAGTGTGCAATGTGGGGAAGGTTAGCAACCCAAGCAACGCTTAGCTGTGACACTCCCAGTTCTTGGCACACATATTGTGAGCTCTACATTGGCGGCTCTGAGTTGTAACTTGCTCAGCAGCAGCCTCCAAAACAGAAGGCGTTTATTTTGTCCCAGCTGCCACACCCAGCAAAACTGTTTTCAGCTCAGGGAAAGATGGCATGCTGCGTGTTCCTAGAGCACTGGAAACCCAAGCCTCTATTTATACTACCAACCATGGTCTACTATTGATTAGTATGATTGGGGAAAAATGTTGTCCTGGTTGACCAGATATGTATTGATCCTTGAGTGTGAACCGTAGACTCTTTTCAACGAAGCATATTGGTTTGCCAGAGATGACCGTGTTCTATTATCCTGTCAATTACCAGAGCAAACAAGGCCACAATTTTAAGCTAGAACCATGCTCTGTGTGTTTAAGGTGACTTTTTGAACACATTTCATCCATGTGGAGAAATTTCATCACATTATAGTTTCCCTTACACTCAAAACAGTTTAACCTACTTCATAGATGACTTATATAGCAACTCATTCCATAACATTTTCACATTTGCTCAATTTTTTTTTCAGAATTGGCTGAATGTATATGTCATAGTTGTTGCAATATGTTAATACAAATGCAAAGCTTTAAGAAGTATTTAAAGGTTTATATAAATATGGCTGTGCAGAAGTAGTGGGTTGCTTGTTGGAATTATTACCATAAAAGCTAAAAAAATGTGAGGTTTAAAAAAAATTTTCTAATAATGTAAGAACACAACGCAACGGATTGAGTTTATCACACTATTGAGTTGGTGTGCATTTTTAAATCTGCAAAGCACTAGAAAAAGTCTTATGGCACAACTAACTTATTTTAACAAGCACCACACACTTTCATTAGAATTTAAATTCACTTTAATATTTAGTCATTGTGTGTAAATAAATAAGATAACATTGCAGTTTTTCTAACTGTTTTATGCTGTATTTTAATCAAGGAGTCACACCTGTGTTTTTCACAGTGCGTCTCCAAATGTATTGAATTAGTTTATATCAAGGCTTTGGATTCTGTAATGAGGAATCATCCTGCAAAATACATTAAATTGCAGGATAAATTTACGTTTGGAACATTTATGTGATGCTTGCTTGCTATGAAATTTATTTAAAATGTTTATCTTTAAAAAGCTTACATAAAATAAAATTTTCTAGTGATTTCAATATTTCTCCTATAAAGATGTATAAAATCCATGTAGCAAGTTCAACTTTATTCATTTACAGTTTTTGGTCACAGTGACATTTTATAGATATGGCAGATGCAACCATTTAGACAAAGCACAAAAGGCAGTATGTTTTACAAAAATACTCAACTTTTGACTTGAATTGTAGTTTCCAGCATTAATTCTGTTCAAATACAATACCTTAGCTGCTAGTATTTTACTGTAAATTGTACAGAAAATAATTGAAAAGGCTTTGCAGTTTAATTACTGGCTGAATGATTATTTGAGCTGCTCTGGTTAACATCTGGGATTCGGTATTTCCACATAGGCTCTCAGGACATCTTGCGAGAGCTCTGAGGGAACTGCCAAAATGCTAAATCCAACAGTCCTTGTGGGACCGCTCCACCCACACTGTGACCTCGCCCCACCCATCACCCCTCATGTGACCAAGCCCAAACCTCCCACACTTCCAGTTCTCACCACTGTCTGCAATATTTATTTATATTTCCATTTGAGTTTTATTCACTTTTTAGTTTTCTTTACCAGGTCATAAAGAAACCTCAACCTGGTACATGCATTTCTGGAACAGAGTTGAAGTGAAGGTCAGAGGAATTCACAAGGGGGCATCCCAAAACAATAACCTTGTCATAAAGAACAGTACGACTCATATCTGGAAGCAAGGCCTTTTCTACATATCGCTTCTACATCGGAGTCATGATTACGCCCACCCTGAACTTGTGCACACAGATATCCCACTAAAAGCATTTCTAAAGTATCCAAATGTTAGCTCGTCATAAATTTTGCATATCATTTAACCATTTTCCAGCAAATATACGTTGAAGTATGAAAGCCAACAGATTTCCACTCTGAGATTCCATTCCAAGTCTAGAGACACTGAGGAACATTAAACAAAACCACAGCAGACGCCTCTCTCGAGTAGAATGGGCTGAACGTGTGAGTATAAGTGAGGATTGCCGGCGGTGGTCAGCTGAGACAGCGTGGCTGGTTTTGTTCTGGTTTAATGAAGCATGGCATCACATGGTGCCAACGCAGCCCATATCAGCTCACTCTACAGATCGCATCACAACATGAGTAAAATCTGTTTTTAACCACACATCTCTACATACCAAACTAGATTTTCTGCTCTTTTAAGACAGATCCAACACCTGATATTCTAGCCGTTCTTAATATCCCCACTTCAGTAATCCAGTTTCCATCCACTATACGCATGCTATCCTTTAAGGAGCATAAAAAAATTCCCATGTGCTTCTGCAAGCACTCTGCAGTCACGGAGCAGACAAGATAATGCAATCATTCCATTAAGAGCTTTTAGGGGAATAATGTGACCACCACACATTTCACATCCATGCTTGAGAATGATGGATGGACAACTCTATGTGATAATCAGCGTTTCCTCTCAAGTATCAGCTTATCTTGTAGAGGGAGGAATTGTGTACCACAAAAGCAGATTACAAAACATCTCGACCCCATCGCCTTTTTCTTGTCCTGTACAAAATGTCCAGTGGTGTGAGTCTGTTCTGAAGAGAAGAATTGTTAATATGTGATTATTTTGGACGAATGGGATGGATGGATTTCATTGCTTGACCCAAATTCAGAAGGCAGCTTTTCAATGTAGCTTTGGATTCCAAAGGGAATTCAGTAGATACAATAGAGTTGACCTACATCAGGACAATTGTTTGGGTTTATAGTAAAAGACAAAAACCATAAAGTGATTGTCTGACTAAATATGACCGTCTACCACAATACTCAAAACTCCCCAGATCTCATGCAAATTTCTTTTACAAATAATAATATAATTTGAATTTAATTATTAAATAACATTGAATGATTAAATGAAAAGTCAGGCAACTTATAAAAACAACAACAGCAGATCTTGGATTACAAAACTGCCTTCTTTCCAGCGTGGTAGTGTTGTAAGGCCTCAGTCGACCTTCGATGCTTTCATAAAAGACATTCATCAAAGTGGCAAAACGTTTTTCTTCAGAGCATGAAAGGAAGTAATATACGTCTACAACATGATTCATGAGTGAAGCGTTATCTTCTCTTATCCGGATCCCTCTGAAAGCATCTCTGTGTTTTCACCTTTGGTTTATTCTTCGATCTTAATATGGTTTGCAGATTAAAGTTTCTGCTTCATTTTTTGTTTCTTCACCAAGAAAGCTGAATTTGAAGGGCTTCGTATAGATGTGATATGAATGAGTAGTGTATAAGGTTAGTTCTGTAATTTTAACTTAGATGGTGGCAAACATGCAATGTTAAAAAAGTTCATATTTTGGTTTGGAGGAGATAAACTGATGTTCTTTTGATGTCTTGTGTTATTGTTTAACCCATCCACTGGGTTTATTTAATTACTAAGCTACTCCGTTATTTTACACCTAGTGAAATTACCCAAATTTGGGGTTATTACGTTGTTTTTCTTCAGTTTAACAACTGAGTGGGGAGAGAGTACTATGTATAGGTTAGAAAAAATAGTTTTGAACTTGTGAAACATGCAGACATTGTGGATTCTCAGTACAATCAAGCGTTAACTTAAGTCCAGCAATATAGAGTGATAGTATGTCCTGGGTGACAGAGACACATAACACTACAGTTATATGAATGTATCTCAATCTAGTCCGTGTTTTTAATCTTATTTTTTAAGGTAATTTAATTTTAAAAAGTACCGATCCACAGACTGTATAAAACAATGGGTGTGACATCTCTGACATAACCCACAGGGATTCAAAAATAAGCTTTAGCATGAACAGTTGATGTAGTGATTGGTACTTTTTTGGCAGTGTGTAACTGTCCTGTAGTTTCTAATGGGTGGAGAAGAGACGATGCAACTAAAAGGCGACTACTGAGCCCATGTTGGCCGTTACCCAAGTGGCTTCACCCTTATGCACACTTTAACACTTAACATACAAACAAAAGCAAAGGTATTCACAACATTCAAAGTCTCAATAGGACAAAATTAACTATATGAAATAAAAAGCGATTGGTAATACCTGGCTCTAAATCCATTATTTTGGAGGGATCTTTAACATGAATTGTAAATGGGATCCACACCCCTTTGGAAACAGTTTTCATATTGATACCAAAAAGAAAAGTACGGAGACCTAGTTTTGTTCATTTTGGCAGCTTTCTTGGGTTAAGAATCCTTGATTTGACCCCAGGATGGCGTTTGACTGACATGTCAAACAACCAAATCGTATGTTGTTTACACAGCATCATGTTGCGGGCTGTGAAAATGTCCCATGTGCAGAGGGGGTACAACATTAGCTTTTCTGGATCATTCCAAGCTGAACAAAAACAAACAGTTCTCCTGGAAATCTGGACATACTCAACCAATCAGATTAAGACTTCAGAATTCTGCCATAAAAATCCACCAAACCCATCAGACTTTTAGCCAACGGTCAGTGGGCTTGGGACTAAATGAGACGCAACATTCATCTGGCCATGGGTTAAATAAATCCTGAATTTGTGTTATTTTAATCCAGCATTTAGAGTGTATACTTTGGGTGGACTATATCTGTTTCATCCAGACCCATCAATCCGTTTAAGAGACACAATAATCTTTAGGATTCAATCCAGCAGCATAACAGAGATTTAGCCAGATTAAAATATTATTGAACAAAGGCGTGGGGTAACCAACATCCTCAAACTGTCCCCACAGAGCTTCTGCTGGAATACACACGCAGCCCATCCATCCATCCACCAGGTCTGGATGATGCAGTCAATGTTTAACTGAAAGCATGTTACACATTACATGGCTCAGCAAACATCTGCGCGCTGTTTTCCGAAAAGTGGTTCAAAACTTTCGCGTTTTTGTTAGAAGCGACACCAGTGGACGATGCATGTGTCGAAAGCTTTGATAAGACTATCTGCCATTGCTGCTTATCAGATCAGGACTTGTGAGGGAGATCAATGCTGGAGCTGACGGTGAGAGAAACGTGTCGATGTTGACATATAAGCACATTACACGTTACTGTTAAAGTGTGCGTTTTAAGAGGGCTGGTGGCAACTTTTACACATCTGTTTGGAACAGCTGGAGCAGGGTGGTTAATTGATCAACCGAGTCTGATCTAAAAATGCACTATTATTCCTGAGCTAGGAAACTTACCCCATGTGTGATGTCCGTCTGAGAGAAGAAGTCCTTGCTGGAGGATCGTATCTTCATTTAGAAGGTTAACATCAGATTCTTTAATCCTGAGAGCTCGGTCCAGTCTTTGGGGGACCCTCGAGGAGTCGAAAACACGACTGGTAAAGTGGGAGTCAAAACTTTTGTGGAGTCATTGCTTCATATCTTATAATAAAGGAAGCCATGTTTGAGATAAACTCCACATTTGATGAAAAACGCCGTCTTTCGGAAGCTCGGTTGGGTTTGTGTTGTCCGTTTAATTGAAGGTCGAGTAAATCCAGGCGCTCCTCGAGCGAACAACAGCCTCGCGATCTGAACGAGGTGAAGCTCTGAGACCGGAGGCGTGCGCGCGCACACAGGGACGCTCGCACGCGGATGCTAGGGGTGGCTTTATTCTTTAAAAGCCTTGCTTTGCCTATGCACCACAATATATATTAACAAGTAAAGCGCTTGTACGTGGTTTTAATGTGTTTCTTAGAGTTGGGAAACCAAGCAAAATTATTTCTGGTCACTGGATTCCAGGTTCTCTGCTCTGCACCCTATAAGAGGTCCAGATGTTCTTTAGGTTCCACCTCCTTGTTTCATTTTGGTTTATAGTTGATGTGTGTGTGGGGGGGTTTTCCCACTTCTCCACCAAAACTTTACATTTATTTCAGTCACCTTTTGAAAACGTTTTGATTTCATTTGTTTGGTTACAATAAAATGGTAACAATTATTATAAATACAAATGCCGCAATAGTGTGGTTCAGAAACCAGTTTCTTAATTTCCATTGAAATAAAATCTGAAATCCCCTGGACAGCTCACCCAGTACGCTTCTTACATGCTCACCAATTTGATGCAAGTGAACTCATGAAATGGCTAATTCACATAATGGTATGCACATTTAATAAAAAATCAGGTTTTTCCTTCAAAACAATGACAAGATGAGCTATAACATATATTACATGCGATTGGTCCACTAACACCTTTCTTTAGGTTTGTCAGCTCTTGTGCACTTAAACCGTGATAAATTGTGAAAATGCAAAATCTGTAATAGTAAAATACAATCCGAACTGGTCCATGTCAATGTTCTGATGCACCCATCAGATTCCAATTTCAAACATGCTGATTTATGTAACAAAGTAAAGGCCATCCCAACCCTAGATGAATTTTTGGTCAGGAGTTTTGCTTGTGAATTCACCTTGTGACAAAACAAGCTGTAGATGCGAGTTCACACCAAGAGACGTGTGCGAGCGAAAGTTGGCTCTTTTTTTATCACATGTTCAGAATGCTATTATGACATAAAAAGGCAGCTGGGGGGCTCGATACACTCTCGAGCATTGACCGGATGACAAGGACAAGAACAACTGGAGAAGAAGCAAAAAATCACAGAAGAAGAGTAGCTGTTAAAGCTGGAACTGATCCCCATTATTTGTTTATAATCACCTCTCTCCGATATCTCACAATTATGTTGTTGCAAACAATTTCTTCCTCTATGTTTAAAAGTGAGTGTCAGAGTTAGTGTTGTTTAGCACCCCTGTGTGGCCTGACATGAGGCTGTTGTCCACTAATCGCCATCCAAGGCCAAGG
The DNA here is from genome assembly GCA_900490495.1 of Danionella dracula. NCBI lineage: Eukaryota > Metazoa > Chordata > Actinopteri > Cypriniformes > Danionidae > Danionella > Danionella dracula. Next base: position 10,497 of record UELW01000444.1, on the reverse strand, counting down.
AGCATCTCTGCACAAAATGAAACAGCAGAGATGTGAAGCTAGAATTCTTTGAATTTAAATTTGCTATGATTTTTTATGAATTTTAATCTATCTGGGTGTGGGTGTCTTTCTTTGCTGGTCCAATTTTACCAAATGGTAGACTGCTTGCTTTCCAGTAGTTCAAACCTCCCATTGTAGAATGTTAGAAATGGGGGAACAGGATTATTTTCTTTCATATCTCAAATAAAATACACAAATCAGTTAATGTGTTGCGACCAGTTGAAGGCAGTCCATCGACTCCAAGGACATTTGAAAAAAGAGTCTTGTTAACAGTTCACTTTTGGTTAACCTTTGGCTTTAGCCATTGGCTTAAAAGATGGACTTCCTGTCTGATATTGCACAGCTTTGCTTGTTCCCCACTCATTGTTCCTTGCTTTTTGGAAACTGCTGCTCCTGAAGCATTTGGGTCTTTCTGGTAAATTAAAAAAGGGAACATTAGATGCTGAATTCTCACAAGATGATATGATACTTTAAGCTATTTATGAAGTGTTATCTCCAGAGACAGAGAGATAATGGGCAATGCTAATTATGCTATAGAAGTAATCATCCAAGAGTTAAAAAATCCCTAATTTTCAGAGGGAATTATTTCAATAATTAAACAATCTGGGTAGATTTTCATAATTTTAGGTAGGGACTTTCACACAAAATTAATAAGCCACATTTCTTGCCAAAGCCTGAAAAAGTAATATAGAGTAACCTAATTTAGAGCATGCATTTGTACTCACTAACTAGTCACCCCTGTCTTGACTGCAAATTGCACGTTGCACCAATAATTCACAATGTCACTGCATACTGTATTTTTAAATTATCCCCAAATTTGGTAAGCTCTTAATTTGAAATAAATAAGCGGATGAAAGCTGTTCCTTTCAGGACTCTTAACTGCAAACGACGAGCTCCTCGTGCTCTTTTCAATGTTTAATATGCAAATCAAAAGGCCCCTTTGCTTCTCCCAGCATGCTTTTATGTTAAAGCAGGATGTTCCAGCATTTAATGTCATACCTGGAGTCTGCAGATAAACCTTCCTCAAGGGAATATTTATGAAGATACTTTTCCCCTTGATCACTGATCCTGGACACAATTCTAAACTACCATTGGACATTTTCTTTCTCCTGCTGTCCATATTTGTACCTTTTAAAGTAAATAAAACTCATGGAAGTTAATCGATTAAGGGTATATTTTATGGAGGATTTGATAGATTTTACTTGATCGATGGTGGGGATTTGAATATAAGCACTTATATTCTTTAGAGGTTAAAGTACATTCAAGTCACTTGAGGAGACATTAGAAACCAATATTTAACTGTACACCCATTTAGTCTATATCCTAATATCTATATCCAAATCTAAATCCTGATCTATCTGCAAATTCTGACCAGTTAAATTTTTGCAGGAAAATGAATAAACCGTAGTTTGTGATAAAAACATTCTCATAGAGATGAAGCAAGTCATGGTAAATTACTGGTAAATTCTCTCCAAATCACAAAACTGTAATATCTACACACATTCAGTGATTGCCTGAAACCAGTAGTTTTCTATTTTGTCAATCAAAAATGAAAATGGGCATAGTACTGTCTATAAAAAGGTGAATTGAAAAACAATGGGAATAATTTTTTAACACTGCATTTCTTTCAATGAGAAGATAGTTTTTATACTTCATTATTGTTTAGGAGCAGAATTCCTTGAGACTAGGAAACTTGGGGAAATGCTGAATAATCAGTCAATCATAGCTTGATCAGAGTTTTACAAGTGGTTAAAATGTCTCCATTTTAGGAGCCCCAACGTAAATAATTTGTCCGTCAGTTACAACTACATTTTCAATGAATGAATCGTGAAGCAGTTCGATAGACTTGGAAAATGTTTTATTTTTTTCAATGTGTAATACATAGTCATAAATTACAATCTGGTTGTATCAAGCATATATTGGATTGGATGAACATATTTAGCCTCAGGTGTGTACAGTTTTGGTCTAGACTTGTTTGAGACTGCGTGGGACTGGGTTTATGGTGTTCACACAGGGAGGGCCAGTATGAATCATGAGAGATTTGCTTCTCTAAGCAGTACATTTCAGTTCAAGCTTTCTATTGTCTCGGATCCGTTAATAAAAGACAGCTCCATACTAATTAGGAGCATGTGGTGAACTCTATCCTGTTGTTCAGATTAAGCCCTTGGGCATGTATGAAAATCTGAGTCATCATGAATAACGACACATTAAAATGATTCCAGATCAGTATAAGCTGCTTTGTGTGAAACGATTGCATCATTCTGAATTTTAAAAGGTTATATAATGTCATCCACATTTACAAAACCCATACATTTTGTTAAAAGGGAGTAAACCCTTTTAAACCACTATCCATTTGCATCCTCTTCATCAGAGACAGGTTTGCAGGGTCAGCAGTGTAAGCAACGAAGTCCAGACTTCTCTTGCATGAGACACTTCCTACAGCTTTACCAGAGGAGAGGCGTTCACAGATCAGCATATGGACCTCTCCTCTGCATCTTCCTCGGAATCTCTTCATAACTCTACAGGCTAAGTACACAAATAGACAAAATTTGAAAAAAATAAAAAAATTTTTTTTAGCAGTGCAGGTTTGGAAGCCAGGAATTTTTTACCAAATATTTGTCCCCTGCTGTAATTTTCTAATCGACAGACATGTGGCTTCCTTTCACGACTTTCTCAAGTACCCAAGCTCATGTTGTTCCATTGTTACTGGGCTCTAGCAGCATGTAGATAGTTTTATGAGAGGTGTTTTCCATAGAAAGTAAATTATATCTCAGCTGTTCGGTAAGCCCAAAATTTTTTCAGCTGTACAGAACAATTTGAAATAGTCCTGACACAGTCACACTAGCTTGAAAGTTTGACTAGTGTGAGTGCTCCATGTTGCAGGCGGAGTTTGCTTACAGTTGGATGATGTGTTCCAGAGCTTGTCTGTGTGAATCTTATATCACATAAGCGACTTTCTTTCTTCAAATATTACCATAAAGTGATCACTTTGGTCCGCTGTAGGTGCAGTGTTCAATGGATATTGCTCCAAATCTGAACATAAAGTCTAATATGAGTGCAGGCCAGTTGGGGATCGGGTAGGGTAGACAATTGTTTTTGGTCTCTGTAAAAAGGAGCCATGCCTAGTCTTAGTCATTGATTATTAGTCGGCTGGTGTTAGTCACTACAGGGTGAATGTGCACTTGTGATATCGTCATCACATGAAAAACACGAGATGAGTTCTGAAATGTTCAGTGTTGTTTCATTGTTATATGTGCTCATATGTGTCAAAAACACTTTTACTTTATTGTTTTGAAGAATTTTTAAAATATCTGAAAGATTGTTTATGAATATTTTAATAATAATGTTTTTCATTTAGCAAAAAAAAACCTTTTTGCTTGTTTTTGGCAAACAAAATCTTTATAGAGTTAATGTAAATTAAATTTTTGGTTATAAAGTTGTAGATTTCAATTTAGGTGAATACACATACCTCGTATTAATCAACCTTCTTTCTGACAGTATAAGTAAATCAATAATTAAATAATATGCATTATCTAATGCTACCTTCAGACTGCACCCCAAAATTACCCAAATGCCTTTTTTATTTAGCCCATGACCTGTGTTTAAAATTTTCAGGTCTGTCTGAACAGTACAATTTATTTATTTATTTTTTTTTTTGTTATCTGACCCAAGTCACTTTCATGTAATGTCTTTAATCTTTTTTTGCAATGCGACCTCAGTTTGAAAGCTCATGTGACATTTTTTTGTAACATTGAGCCCAACTTTAACTTGTTTCTCACAGATACAAATCCTTGGAGAAAATGTTTTTACTGTAATAGTTACAGGAAGAGGCGTCACGGTGGCGCAGTGGGAAACACGGTCGTCTGCATCGTTTGCATGTTCTCCCCGTGATCGTGTGGGTTTTCTTCCGGGTGCTCCGGTTTCCCCACAAGTCCAAAGACATGAAGTATAAGTGAATTGAGTAAGAACGATTGTCCATAGTGTTAAAGTGTGAATGTTTTCCCAGCGATGGTTGTGACTGGAAGGGCATCCGCTGCGTAAATCATATGTCAGAGAGTTGGCGGTTCATTGCGCTGTGGCGACCCCGAGAGGGAAGAAAGCCGACATGAAGATGAATGAATGAATGAATAGATACAGGAAGATACCCAGAGAAGCTTTTGAAACATTTTGTATCCAAGCACTTCTGATTCTGCTTCCACCAATATTACACTCTTCACCAAGATCCTCTCTTCTCCTGCGCTGCTCCTGGAACCTCTTGCCAAGCGAGATTCGCAGTACATATGAAGTTAAAATCTTGGATAAACACATTTTCAAACAGGCGCATAATCTTTAATATATGTCTCTTATTCTTTTTGTATGTCTTATCTGGTTTTATTGCTTTGTGTTGTTTTACTGCTATGTGAGGTGTCTTAAAAGATGTCAGTACATACATTGTAGTTTTATTATCATGTGTTCCTTTCCTTCTCAACTTTTTTCTTAATAATATTTAGTATTAATGAAGCTGGCTCTGATTAGATATCAATAAAGCTACAAGCATGCCCAAGAGCAGTTTGCTTGAGTGTTAATGTTCGTTAACTGTGCATTCTCGGAAATGTTTTTTCTCTTCTGCATATGTGTGATACATTGATAGTTGGTAGTTGATTTGTGCTTATCTATTGGTTTAGTAATAAGCTAAGTGGGAGGAAAAAACCAGGGAAAAAAACGCAGTCCAGCTAATAGAAACAAACATCTGGCATATAACAATGGAAACTCAGCAGTGTGCTGAAGGCAGCGAACAGAGAAAATTAATGAGGGAAGATAATGATGGTTTGATGAGGGAATTGTCAACACTGTTGATTACAAACACTGAACACTTACTGTGATTAGAGTGACTAGAACGTGCAGATGTAGACATGAGGAGGGGGCATCACGGTGTCGCAGTGGGTAGCGCAGTCATCTCACAGCAAGAAGGTTGCAGGTTCGAGCCTTGAGCCAGTTGGCATTTCTGTGTGGAGTCTGCATGTCCAAAGTCAATTGGGTAAAACGATTGTCCATAGTGTTTGAGTGTGAATGAGTGTGTGTGTGGATGTTTCCCAGCAATGGGTTGCGGCTGGAACATATGCCAGAAGATTTGGCGTATTCCTCTGTGGCGACCTCGAAAGGGAAAAGAGAAGATAATAGATGGATGGACATGAGCAGTAAAGAAATCGTCTCAAACAATGAACAATAAAAGTATTGACACCCAATCACTACGGAAGAATGCAAATAACGACCATCAAACTTCTGTGTGAACTTACATTGGCTCTGGTCAAACCTGTGTGCTTGGTCCGTCTTTGAAAGAAACCCTCTTTAAAAGAAAAAACACCTTGTAATTCAGGTGTTTAGATCTAAAGACAACAATAAACAACAAACTCAATATACATGACTTCATTTTAACATTTCTGTCCATTTGGGGAGGGGTCAGGATCCCTGACCTCCCTTCCTGTGGGGACTTCACAAGCCCAGCATTGTGTGAGAATGTGACAGGGCTCTTGGGACTCTTCCACATCTGGCAGCTGTTTTGACCACCCCCACCTCTCTCCACCACTAGCAAGATCTCTGAATGTTCCTCCTGCTCACCTCAGGAACTCGCCCAAAATACTCACTGCCTTGAACTTAATTTCCTCACCATTATATATGTCACATATACTCAGAAAGGCACTGACACATCATATTTGGTTTGCCAAACGTGGTTTCAAATGTCTGGTTCATGGTTTGTGCCATGATCCTATCAGAGGATAGACGTTTAATAGCAAATGAAAGCTACTAGCATTGTAGGAAATTAAAACTTCCCATCAATGCTTCAAGTATTGTATTTCTGATAACACTCGATAAGTAGATACAATTTTATAACACTGTGAATGATGGAAAACATCCTCTTTTGTGGCTTTTTGAATAACCATCAGTTATTAAACTTAGCAGAAGTTAAGCTGTATATAAAATAATCTTTAAATGAACAACAAGAGACTTTCAAAAGAACCCAGACAGTTGAGAAATACAGAACTGTCCTCATATTTACCCTTCCCCTTTAAAGAAAGAAGGAACATTTCTAGTGATGGTAAATGCTGATACTCTTTCACCATATTTGTGATTGTAACAGATATATGTGTACTGTTTTCAGTATTCGTTCATCTTTTTAAAGATAAAAATGTCTTATCCATTTCTTTTGATAACATTAAAACGAATATTTACAATACGTGCATATCCTCAGTTGATTTTGATAGTATTGTAATAATCAAAGCAACAGATATATCTTGTGTTGAGCCATGAACGCAATTTCCAAAGGAATAATAATTAGCAAAAATCAACAGGTAATCCTTCTCATCTACTACCAAAAATCTACAACAGCAGCATCTTCACTTCCACTTTGACGATTAAATGCAAAATTCCCTCTCCACCCGAATCTCAGCGTATTCTTGGGGGGTTCTCGGGCCCAGGTTGCTTCTCTTTATAAGAAATTACATAAATAGACAATCATTGTTCGTTTTCTTAATTAATTAATCTTCAACTATTTCTAAGATGAAGATGGAAGTGTATACACTGAGGTTTGTATGTTTTGAGTAGTTAACATTGCTCACTTTAATTCTTGCACAACTGACAAATTTACTCCATTTTCAGATCTACCTGATTCAAATTGAGATAATTTTACTCCACTGTCACTAGTATAGAGAACCAGAGAAATGCTGAGCTTACTTTTTGCTTAACTACTAATTTGTTCTCTTTTGCTAGTTAGTTCTTTTCAGTGAGCACAAGTACAAATTGCTTTTTGCTAAACGCTCTATCAAAGTTACATCAAAATTCAATTTAGTTAAGTTTTAACCGCGTTCCCCCTTTACTAATGTCATGGAAATAAATCTAAATGCAAGCTTTTTGACATTTATCTGAGATGTTGAGGCTGATGCCAGCTACTTGAGGCTCGCTGCAGACTGTAGCACACTGATATCATGAGCGCACAGACATCACGCATGTAGAAATATGACGCCTGTGCATATAAATATGGATTTCACAGTGCACGTAATCTGTATCTCATTAGTAAAGTAGGTTTGATTATAGTTTGCAATCAACTATAGATTATTTTCCTTTAGGAAAAAAGCTAAAGTAATCTAGAGGAAATACTATGAAATAGCTAGTGTTTTTACCTTGTATCAGTCAGATCAGATTTAACTAGTACCTGAGTACTTAAGTACATTTTGTTTATACTTTTTTACACTTCCTCAAGTAATTAAATTAGTAGTTACTTTAACTCTTACTTGGTTACATATTTTCGAGTACTTTTACTTTTATTTGAGTACATTTGGATACTCTACCCACCTTTGCCTGTAGATTGTGGGGAGAATCAAAACAGCTATTAAACGTTTTAAATCTCCACACATTTAACGTTTTGACTTTAGCCTTTAAAACAGTCCTGTTCCTGAAGTGCTAAATCTATGTCCAGCTTAGCTTCTAGTCTTTATGAAACACAGCAGATCAAACAAACTCTAAAGTTTTTTTGAGCACATTGTCTGTGGGTCGAAGTAGAGCAGCAGGAATAGCAGGACAATGGCACATCAGGAACCAAGTAGCCTACCTCCTACCAAGCTCATGCTGTGCTGTCTCGCTGGTCACAGTTGTATTAACACCTATGTTCTGTTTCTCGGTTGGTCGGAACCAACTTGGTGCTAACAATGTTAAGGTTGGAATTGTCATGGGAATCCAGATTAGATTATGTTCCTTTTCATTCAATGCTGAAAAGAGCTTATCACTATCATCTTATAAACATTGAAAGTATCAGATTGTTTGCTTCCAGTCAGGATCTAGAGAAACTAGTACACACTTTTATCACAGATTTTAATTATTGTAACGATCTTCTAACTGGTCTCCCCAGAATTAATATTAGCCAGCTGGAGAATGCAGAATGCAGCTGCACAGATCTTGACCAGAACTAGAAGTTTGGAGCATATAATGCCAGTCCTCAGGAGCCCACACTGGCTGCCAGTGACATTCAGAATCGATTTTAAAGAGCTGCTCAGCACAAAAATACATTACAGTTCTGCTGATGTATAGAAACCAAACAGAACTCAGCGATCACTGGGTTCAAATCAGTTACTTCCAAATACCACAGGTTTGCTCCAACAAGGAGAGTCTGCTTTTAGTTACCATGCTGCCTGCAGCTGGAACCAGAAGAGATAAGAGGAGCTAAAACTTTAGTCACGTTTAAATCTAGACTCAACACATCTATTTAAATGTGCTTTTACTTACTGAGCAGTGATGTTCAGCGATGTGTTTAAACTTCTGTTTCCCTGTTTTTCTACAAATTTTAATGCTTTTAATGTGTTTCTCTTTCTTTTTATCAAGATGTGTTTTATTGACAGTTTTCTATCTGTTTTCATTCCACTGTAAAGCAATTTCAATTGAAGATTTTTACGAAAATTTGCTACACAAATAAAATATTTTTGCCTTGTTTTCCTTTCTAACAATGTCTGTGGATTAACAAAAATCATGTTTTGATTGTTCAAAAATTCTTTAGAAGAGCCTAATAGAGCTTATCTTGGGGCCATACAAGTTGCAACCAATCAGAAGGAGCCGTCAAAATCATCAAGCTGCTGTTGGTCTAGGTACATGTCTGTTTTGAGTCCAAACTGCATAGAGTCAGAGGTGTATAGAGAAGATGTCTTTAGTACTTCTGACTACTTTGACTCTTAAAATCAATTGAGTGCTTGCTACTGACTAGTTCTGAACTTACTTACAAAGCAATATAGTAACTAAGTACTTTTTTTCTTCTAATTTAGTAAAAAAAAAAGTTATTTAATTTTACCTGAGTAAATTAAAACAGAGCAAAATTAATCAGAAGTACTCAAAACTCATACTCTATACACTGCATTCAGCACCATGAATCAAAATTAAACCTTTTAAATTGTATAAGCATAACATTATATCTGAAGAATTTTCCATAGGATCCCTGGTGATAAACGTTTTAGATTCTCTTTCTGTCATGTGCTCTGCAGCCCTGTGATCAGTGAGTCTTGTGATGGGCCTGGAGTCATAGTGGTTCTCATCGATTCCTGCATTTCATATTCTAGTTCCAGCTGAAAGGGTGCAGTGTCAGCAATGTCCATATGTTATTTTTAGGAGTTTTCCTTCATAATTAAAAACTTAAGATTTTAATGTTTTGACAGCCCTTTTTGCCTTTTATGTAGAGTATTTTCTAAATACCAAAAATATATATATATTAGTCATGCATAATTTTTTTTATTATCCACATTAAAGGCTTATGAACTGCACAAAAGATCATGCATCAGAACAGGAAAAACGGACACCCACAGTGCCTTTAAATGACAAGCCAATTTTAGACTTTCTGTGTGGAAAGTTTATATATCACATGAACATGTTCTGTGTGGAGGTGTCTGTTCTTTCACTTCAACCCTTCAGTCACTACAAAGAGAGTAAATAATGGCAGCTGGAGTCAAGATGGCTGATCTCTTCTTCCTCCTAATCATCCATTAGTGGCTTAAGTGTCAGCCGCGCCACATGTCTAACAGGCTGAAAACCCCATGCCCCCTCACGCAATCCTACCTGTTATCACCTGCTCGTTTTCCCTTTTCAAAAGGCCGGCTTTGTTTTGTGAGATGGTGCTTATGCTCAGCTAACAGTTTGTTTTCAGCAGAGCTTTATTGGTGACTTGTCAACAGCAGAATTATGACTTTCTTTAACAACAATCGTTTGTCAATCTCCATGCGTTCACTTGACACATCTTTTCAATTATCACAGGTGCAAATGTTTGCTTTTCTTTTCTCACATTTTAATGCATTTAACACTTTTGGATATTTTAGACAAGAGGTTTTAAACTGTGTTTTTCCACACCCTCTCTTATGTGTAGTTCAAGTTAGATAAATAACAAGACAATTATATATTTTAATGATACTCTCTCTCTCGTATGTATTTCTAATGCTAGTATTCATAGACTTAAAAGAAACTTTTTCCTCAACTTCCTATGCAATTACAATGCTAGTCAGACCACAAATAAATTCAATAAAAGCACAGCTTTTTCAAATTTCAATTAATTTTACACTTTCAGATATTTTAGAGGCTTCAAAACAAAAATTGTATCCTCTCGCTCATATGTAGTTCCTATACTAGTCAGATCAACAATAAATGTTCAATATATGCATTCAGATTTGAAATACATTTCTAATTTCCTCTCCTTTTTATGCAGTTTTGGACATTAAATGCTTTATGTCAGTCAGACCACTAAAAATAAAGTTACAAATAAAGGAAATTAATGCACAGAAAACTCTTTTTTCTAAACATTTAGAAAATCAACCAATAGTTCAACACATTTTGAAATGTAAAACATTTAACTCCCAATTAAAAGCAATTATATTTCTACAAATACCTACCTGTCTGGTCAGTCAGAAGCATTTGGTTGGTATATTAAAATCACTGGATTGAATTTACGACTTG
>UELW01000171.1:0-14361 GCA_900490495.1 Danionella dracula | reverse complement strand
TTTTCTCTTCTCTCTTCTTTTCTTTTCTTTTCACTTCTTTTCTCTTCTTTTCTCTTCTCTTCTTTTCTCTTCTTTTTCTTCTCTTTTCTTTTCGCTTCTCTTTTCTTCGCTCTCTTCTCTTCTCCTTTTTTCTCTTCTCTTCTCTTCTCTTCTCGACTCTTTTCTTAATTTCTTTTCTTGTATAATTATATAAATGAAGCACGCACCAGACCTGATTGGTCAGGCCCAGGCAAAGATCTTCAGTTCTAGTTTACTGTTCTAAAAGGGGTTTGTTTTCTAAAAGGGGTAAGCCGTAAAGCACAAGCCTCGTGCTATCAGCTCTCACCTAGCTGAGTCCAGTCAACGGGTAACACTTGCAAATAATATAGCAACCAAAGCATAGGAAATTAAAGAACTGTTAACACACACAATGCCTAATCATCAGCATCAGAAGTTTTTAAAACAGCACTTTTTAAAACAGTGCATGAAAATGATCTTCTCCCATGGAATTTCTGAAAAGTGTTTTGCATTTCAATATCCTGATGAATCCAGAATTTACAGACATATTTTGCTGTCTGTTTTCCATGCACATTTACATACAAAAATAAGGCAGGTTATTGTGTAAAAACAAGTTTCTTTGAGTAAATTTTTTGTATGTCAAGTTCATATGCTATGCCATGCCACCAACCCTTGGGGGGGGGACTTCTTTCTGAGCATACCTGGTTTACCAATGTGCATGTAAACACACTCTCACACTATTCAGTGGGGTCAGAGGGGTTTTGTGACCCTTTAGGATTATGTCGTGAAATCAAATGAATAATGTGCTTGCACAAAAAGATTCATCCTCCATGTGTGTGTGATGTTACATGGTGTTCCTCTTTAGATTTTCTGGAGGAAGAAGAAGGAGTAGACCTAGATGATGAGGCACAAGTCATTGGAACCCCATTCGCAAAGAAACCTCAACCGAACAAGTCAAGTCACATCCTAAATACATCTGAAAAACCTGTTCCCACAATGCAGGACAAAAAAGGTGTAGCGTCCATTCAACCTAATGTCAGAAGAGAGCAAAGATACATAATCACGAGAGCAAGGCAAGATCTAAAGGAAGATGAAGAGCATATAAAGGCGGACCAAAATAAAGTAGTGCTAGCAGCGAGTGAGAGTCTGGTGAGAGGTCGATCTCTTACCTGGATTCACAGAGAAAGACTAGACATTAAAGAAGCCTGGTCTGGAGAACGTTCACCAAAAATAAGCAGATCCGCTTTGGTATTCCCACCAAAATCCTCACTGGTGGCGATCAAGAGTCCTGCAAAGCTAACCCTAAGCACTCTAGCTACTTCACCTAAGCAAACTCACGAAAGTAACCTTAATCCTGCTAACAGCCACACCACGAAGGAACGCAAGAAAGAGGACAACAAAATCTACATTACAAGACCAAGACCTGCAAAAAGGAGAAGCAAGGTCTGGTGTCTCGTCATCCTAGAGAAGTCTTTCCCGGGGTTTTCCTGTATCAAAGCGGCAAAACAACGAAACTGGTGAATCTCAGCGCCAAACCAAATCTCAGCAAAGCGCCACTCCATGCATCCCAGATTCTTGCTCATTCTCCTCTCCAAGAGAAGAGGGCATTCCAAGCTAGTCCAAATTTCAGCCCATCAATCTAAACAAAGCAGCAATCCCAAACCCCTTCGAGAAGAGGATCAGAGGAGCCTGGGAGAAGCATCTCCGAAAAACATCTCCAGCTCCAACCGCTACTTCTGCTAACTCCTCCGAGATAGTGCTTTCAACTGAGCCTCTACGTGTCACGTCTTACCTTCACACCTCAGAGATCACAGAGTCCCAACAGCAGAGGCCCGACGTCGACCCCGAACCCGAAGATGATGGAGGTCTCTCGGAGTATAGCTATGAGGATGTGGAACCCCGTCCTGGTTGGGAGGAAGAGGCGATAAACTGGCAGAGGACCTTTTCTGTTAACAGTATGGACTTTGAGAGTTTGCGCTCAGACTGGAATGATCTTCGCTGTAATGTGTCAGGAAATCTGCAGCTAGCCGAGAGCGAGGTGGTGGATGTGCTTGCGCAGTATATGGAGAAACTTAACGAACGTAATGGAGGGTGAGTTCATAATCAGATCTGATTTTAAGCAATAAAACAGTCACATTTTGTTTTCATGTTGAGTAGTTGATACTTGCTCTTTCTGCTTCCCAGTATTTACACTCTCCTACGCATCATAAATGTTGAAAAGCGGCGTGACTCCGCACGAGGGAATCGTTACCTGATTGAACTGGAGCTGATGGAGCGAGGTCGTAAGGTAGTCCGCCTCTCTTGAGTACATCTATCTTCTCCTCCACCGTGGACGGGTCGAAGATAGTATGGAAGGCATGGAAGGAGTCACAGCATCCTCTCCATCACCTCCTGTCGCCAGCGCCGCGGCTCAGCCTTCTAACACACCCCCTCGAGGAGTCCGCACCACCACACAGGGAGGCACAGCGTTTACCAAGCCGCTGCTATGCCAGCCTGTGATGCTGCAGTGGAAGAAAGATGTGATGGTACATTTTGTAGTGCCTGGTGAGTGAAGCATCCATACAATTTTCTTAAAATCATTCCATTCCAGGGTTTCCGCTAGGTCTCAAAAAGCCTCAAAAAGTTTAGGCCTTAAAAAGTTTAAATTCACTATTATAGGTCTTACATATTTTTTCACAAGTCTAATTTGTCTGGTGTCCATGTTAGCCTAAGAAAATGTGCATAGAAGCTGAAAAAATATAAAAGTCATGGTTAGAGAAAATCTTCAAACATGCTCGTAATCTTATAAGTGTTTGTTATGGTTGCCATATATTGACATAAGACTTAATATAAATATATAAGTTATATAATTATTAAATTATTAAATTACATAAAATTACAAATATTACATTTATATACTATGTTTATATTTATATATTATGTTACATTTACATATTATAAAATGTGAGCATCACGGTGGTGCAGTGGGTAGCACGGTCATCTCACAGCAAGAAGGTCACTGGTTCTAGGCTCGGCTGGGTCGGTTGGCATTTCTGTGTGGAGTTCTGTGTGGAGCATGTTCTCCTCGTGATCGCGTGGGTTTACTCCGGTTGCTCCGGTTTCCCCAAGTCCAAAGACATGCGGTATAAGTGAATTGAGTAAGAACGATTGTTCATAGTGTTAAAGAGTGAATGTGTGTGAATGTTTCCCAGCGATGGGTTGCGGCTGGAAGGGCATCGCTGCATAAAGCATATGCCAGAGAGTTGGTGGTTCATTCCGCTGTGGTGACCCCGACATGAAGATGAATGAATGAATGAATTATAAAATGTGCATAAATGCACAAAAACATAAAAGTGGTTGTTTGGGTTCCCAGAGTTTGAGAAAACCTTTGTAAATGCTCAAAAACAAAAAAGTGATAGTTAGCATTCCAAACAGTTTATTTGAAGCATACTGTTTATTATGCAAAAAAGATTTAAATGTGATTTTGAAGTTATGATATAGGTCTTCAATTAGATTTTAACAGTTATAAAAATGTTATCAACCTTCAGAAACCCTGAATTAGCTATTTGGATGCACTACCCTTTACAGATAAACTAAAAAGAATTGAAGCTTTGTTTAAATGTTCTTGATTCTTCTCCTTCAGTGAAGAACCAGGCTCGTTGGGTTCAGCAGTTCATTTCAGACATGGAATTCCTTCACCATGAGACCAAGGACAAGAACTTCAACATCATCATTGTGGACTTCCAGAGTGAAGACATGGATGTGGAGCAGGCCCTACAAGAAAGTACTCTTCCAAGGTATCCGGACAGAGAAATCTTTGTTATATAACATATTGGGCATATTGCATGCAGCCCCTGCTTGCAGTGATACTTTCATTTAAAAAAAATAGCGCGCATGACCTCATGCACAAGCCGGTAAAAACGTAGTGCGGCTATGCAACACTTTTCAAGAAACACAGCGAGTGGTTTTTCATGAAGTGCAGTGGCACAGGGAACATGACCAATTCTTTTAATTTCAGAAAATAAATATATTGGAATTTTAAAGGTAAAATTAACAACATTTTAAGAATATAAAGTGGGCCTGTTTCAGCTGTTTAATCTAGTACTAATGTGCTAGTGCCACAAAACACTGACTTCCAAGACAGAAGGTGACAGAGTGGTGACAAAAAAAAGGCTGTGCCAAAAAAAGATTCTTCTACTATATATCTGAAAGATCAAGTCCTGATCAAAACAAGAAATAAACAAGTCTTTCAACAATAAAATGAAATAAATGAATGAATAGGCTGTTTGAAACGAAATCTTTTTCTGGACACAGATATGAGTATCTGAGGAGGGAAGGAAACTTTGAGCGTTCTGCTGGGTTACAAATTGGTGTGGACACCATCGAGGTAATTACACTGTACTTGCATTCTGCCTCTGTGTACACTATACTATCTGTTTTTTAAACATGAAAATTATTGACTTGTGTTTCCAGGACAGTCACAGCATTGTGTTTTTATGTGACCTGCACATTCACTTCCCTCTGAATATCCTGGAGAGCATCCGAAAACACTGTGTGGAAGGCAAACTGGCCTTTGCTCCCATCGTGATGAGACTGGGCTGCGGGAGCTCTCCTCTGGAGCCTGACGGTATTACACGTCCACACGCAAACACACACTTAAGCTTTCTTAGCACGACTCGTTTAAAGGGGAGAAGAGTGTGGAGAATAATTTTAATCTCAAAAAGAGTTCCAAACACCGCCACCAGAACACCACACACAAACGAATGCAAATATGAAAAAGCTACAATTTTATTAATGTAAAAATAATCAAAGATTTGATATTAAAGAACCAAAATTACTGAGATGGAGAAAGGCCAAAATAACAAACAAAACCCCCTATAAAAAATAAACTACTAAATTCACTAACGGACAACAAATGTAGAAATACAACACAACTTCCCTAAACTTCCTAATTAAATGATACAATCTTCAAAAATAAAACCCCACTACGTTAGCTAACCAAGCATCAAATAATTAAATGAAGAAGAACTAAATTTACTTAAATTATAAAACAACAATTAAAATCTTACTTACATCAATATAGAAACTAAACATTAACGTGAAGGTGTTTGCACAAACACAAAACATGAATCAAACATAATACAAAAAGTTTCAATCAAACTAAAATGACTCAAGGCACATAACATTCTTTTTATGACGAATGTTTGTGGGTTCTAGGGTACTGGGAGGTGAACGGCTTTGGCCTGTTTGGGATCTACAAGTCAGATTTTGAGAAGATTGGTGGGATGAACACTGAAGAGTTTAAGGACCGTTGGGGCGGAGAGGACTGGGAGCTTCTGGACAGGTAGACAATTTTATCTTTTTTTATCTTTCTTTTCATTCTGTCCTCAAGAAATGCTATATTTCTTCTGTGTGGTGGTTTGTATGGATTACTTTATTTTTACTGACATTAGTGTCTTGGAGGAAGATGGATTTTTAAATCAAGAAATGTAAGAAATTTTTAAAAAGATATGGATATCTGAATTTGTATTGTGTTAATTTCAACTATTGACAATTGTCTTCATTATTAATTGTTAATAGACCTGAATATTATAAATAAAAAAAATGAATATTAAACTGCCTAAAAAATTTTAAGATTAATTTTAAAACTTCTTGAAACACATTTTTCTTCTGACTGATATATCCACCTAGTAAAAATAAAGTTCAAGGGTTTTCAAGATGAAGTTAAACAAGTCACTATTCACAAGTCACTATCATGTCACAATCACGATTAGCAAGTTCACATCGTGTTACTAGCATGATTCGCAAACACTATCATGTTACTAGTATGATTCGCAAGTCATTAGCGTGTTACTATCATGATTCGCAAATCAACGATTCATGTTACTAGTATGATTTGCAAGTCACTATCGTGTACTAGCATGATCGGAAGTCACTATCATGTTACTAGCATGATTTGCAAGTCCGGATCATGTTAATGACATGACTCACAAGTCATGTCATGTTATTAGCGTGATTCGCACCATCACTATCATGTTACTAGTATGATTCACACGTCACTATCATGATACTAGCATGTTTCTCAAGTCACTATCGTGTTACTAACATGTTCGCAAGTCACTATTGTGTACTAGCATGTTTCGCATGTCACTGTCGTGATACTAGCATGATTCACAAGTCACTATCGTGTACTAGTATGATTCACAAGTCACTATTATGTTACTAGCATGATTCGCAAGTCAGTATCATGTTACTAGATGATTCACAAGTCGTATCATCGTTACTAGCATGATTCAAAAGTCGGTATCATGTTACTGACATGATTCACAAGTCACTGTCATGTACTAGCATGATTCACAAGTACTGTCATGTTACTAGCATGATTCGCAAGTCACTATCATGCTACTAGTATGATTCACAAGCCACTATTGTGCTACTAGCATGATTCACAAGTCGGTATAATGTTACTAGCATGATTCACAAGTCCATTGTCATGTTACTAGCATGATTTCGCAAGTCACTATCATGTTACAGCATGATTCGCAAGTCTGTATCATGTTAATACATGATTCACAAGTCATTGTCATGTTACTAGCATGATTCGCAAGTCATATCATGTTACTAGCATGATTCCCAAGTTGGTATCATGTTACTAGCATGATTCGCAAGTCAGTATCATGTTACTAGCAGATTCACAAGTCCCTATCATGTTACTACCATGATCCCAAGTTGGTATCATGTTACTAGCATTATTCGCAAGTCCTTATCATGTTACTAGCGAGATTCGCTAGTCACTATAGTGTTACTAGCATGACTAGCAAGTCACTTAATGTTACTATCATGTTACTAGCATGATTTGCAAGTCATATGCATGTTACTAGCGAAGATTTGCAAGTTCACTCATTCCATGTTACTAGCGAGATTGACAACGTCACTATCATATACTAGCATGATTCGCAAGGTCACTGTCGTTTTACTAGCATGATTTGCTAGCCATTATCATGTTACTAGCGAGATTGGCAAGTCACTATCATGTTACTAGCATGATTCCCAAGTCGGTATCATGTTACTAGCATGATTCACAAGTCATGTCGTGTTACTAGCATGATAGCAAATCACTGTTGTGTACTAGCATGATTCGCTAGTCATTATCATGTTACTAGCGAGATTGGCAAGTCACATCATGTTACTAGCATGATTCCCAAGTCGGGTATCATGTTACTAGCATGATTCGCAAGTCACTATCATGTTACTAGCATGATTCACAAGTCACTATCATGTTACTAGCATGATTCACAAGTCACTGTCGTGTTACTAGCATGATTAGCAAATCACTGTTGTGTTACAGCATGATTCGCTAGTCATTATCATGTTACTAGCGAGATTGGCAAGTCACTATCATGTTACTAGCATGATTCCCAAGTCACTGTCGTGTAACTAGCATGATTCGCAAGTCATTTTCATGTTACTAGCGAGATTCGCAAGTCACTATCGTGTTACTAGCATGATTAGCAAGTCACTTTAATGTTACTATCATGTTACTAGCTTCATCGTCTGTTTACTGATCATCTACTCTTTCCTGTTGATAACCCCTGACCTACTTTCAGCAATATCTGAAGTTTAGAATATTGATTCTGATGTTTCCAACTTCTTCATCTTAAAACTTGAAACTGTATTCTTACAAACTGGAAATTCTAGCAGAAATATCTGAAGTTTGAAAATACATCTACAAAACGAATCTGTTTTTTAAAAATAAATTTGTTTTCAGTTCCAGCTCTTCTATTTTCAAGTTGGAAATACAATAATACAATAATCTTCAATAGTGCTTCAAATTCAAAAATTGTAAGCATATCAACAGCTCCACAAGTAAAAGGATCCCTGGTTAAATCCTGGTAAAATGTACAAGTTTTAACAATTTTTGTTTAAGAAATTTTTGATTGAAGAAACAGCTGTTAAACACTCAGCCTGGATATTGCTGGCCATGACAGTTTTTTTAACAGAGCGTATTTAAGTGTAAGTAAGTAATTTCTTATCAGACTATGTGTTGTCAGAATATGTAATCGTTACATAACCATGTAATGCTCAAAAAACATTTCAACAGGTTTTAATCTAGTTTGCAAATGAAATTTTCATGACCTATATCCTGACAATGGATGTAAAATATGACCTCAATATAAATAATTTGTTTAAAAGGAAGTGAGAGCAATAGTTATTTTAACTCAAAGTGTTGTAAAGTCCTTCCATTAACGGAATGGAGAAGTTTGAAAAACATTTGAGAGTTTGATGACTCTACAATCATCTCCCTCTTTCTGTTTCCCTTCGTTAGAGTTCTTCAGAACGGCCTGGAGGTCGAGCGCTTAAGACTGAGAAACTTCTTTCACTACTATCACTCTAAAAGAGGCATGTGGAACTCACAGGCTAGTAAACTCCTAGAGACTGAAGTGAGCCTATCTCAGATGTTTCAAACCTACCAAGGACCAAAACAGCACCTTCATGGACCAATCAAGTTCCTGGAGCTCTGGTTCATATACTGTAAGAGGACAGAGGTGCTGCTGTCCCAAACCCAGAAGACTCAAGGCAGAGACTCCCTCAGTGAGTGTGTAAATGTGTCCTGTCTGTTTATCGGGAGTGCTTTGGGAAGTTGAAAGGATTTTGAGCACTTGGTGACTTCTTTTCACTCGCAATATTGGCACTTTGGGTTGCAGTAAATATGGTTTGCACTTAAGATATACATGCTGAAATGTTTGTCTGAAGGTTTTGAGATAAGCTGGTACGTATGTGCATTAATTTTGCTGTAAGTGTCACTTCCTGTACAGATGTGACATCTTAAACTTGAACTGTAGAAATCTGCTGATGCGTAGAGGTTTGTGGTTTAGGCAGCTGTGACGGCTCCTTTTCAAATCCTGCTGAGGTTTCCAGATACAACTGAAGGTATGGGAGTCTTCGTATTCTTCTGTCTGTCTAAGCTGCTCCTTTCCTCTTCGAAGCAGAGGTGTATCACACCGAGAGAATTACTTACATACTGCAGTTTTAGTATGGACTTTATACTAGACTTTAAATGCTGTGTCCATTTTTACAGGCTTTTATGATGACGATTGGAATCTGTGTGCCTTTATTTAACTTTTTAATTCCAGTTGATTCAGAAAGAGTTTTATCCAGTAGGAAATTGCAGCTTACATTTGTTGTCGATTATTTTTCACCTTTTGAGTTTAACACAGAAAATTGTTGCGACTCATTCTTGAGATTCAAAAGATAACCCTAAATGTTATAAATGCATGTTGAGGATGTTTCCGCATCCTTTAAATATTTAGCACAGTTGAGGTCATCGCACACTGAGAACAAACTTGTGTCGATTGCATAAAAGTCTCCGAAGAGTCTGTTAAAAAAACTATTGGAACAGGTTGAATTTTTTTGTATTTCCTGAAAGCATTTTCAAGTGGGTTTGGTTCTTAGGTGTTTCCATACAAAAAGTGAAGAACATTATACAATGAAATTAAGCAAACCTGGCAAACACAATTAAACTAGTGTGTATAACTGAAAAAACTTCTTTGTGGAACGTATCTCACAGGACGTAACATACTACTTTTGAGACCCTGGAGATCAGAAGATGCCATAAATCGGCCAGTGACCGCAAACACACAAACGAGTATTAAGTGGAAATCTTAAACACACACATGTACTTGACTTAATACACAGAGTTCGGTTAAAGTAGCCAAGCAGTAAATAACCAAAAACAGTACATAAGCGAGCACTCTTCACATTTGAATGACAGTGAACACAGACACACATACTGCTGCTGAAACGGGGCAAAATAACATCATGTGTACAAAGAACAACTTGATGTAAACCAGAAGTAGAAAGAGGAGATTATGGACATTTAGAAGCTTGTCTTTTAAAATTATTCATTCATAAAGTTCATTCATAAACGATTATAAAATAGCCAGGCATGTGTCTGTTGTTCCCTCTGTACTGAGGGGAAGATTCGTTCATTTTGAGGACTCGTTCTTTAGACTTTTGGTCAATAAAAAGATTAATTTAATGATTCTTGTATATCAGTCATCTGGAAAAATCTGATCTAATGTTATGAGAAAGACCCCAAAATACAGCAAAATACGTGAATCTGAGTAAATGAACTGGCTAAGCTGTGTCTTCTGATTATTAAATATGTGATCCGCATTCGCCAAAGAAAACAATTCACTCCTCGGAAAGAGTTAGTCAAGAGTCATTTTAAAGCCACTGCAAAGAAGCCATCCGAAAGAGCATGCGAATTTCTACTTGTTTTGGAGTGTGGAGACTTAAAGCCATGTTCAAACCAAGAATTGTAAACTATGCTTAACATTCCTGAGAGGACACTAGAAGGTCCTGTAGGTGAACTCCACCCGCTGGTTCCCAGGTTTCCCTCAAGTTACTACTCTAGGATGCTCCTGATTGGTTTAGGACACTCCAGATTTGCTGACTTTTTGTCACATTTCCTTGACAAGTATGGCTTCACTCTTCTTCATCGCGCCATTTGTCCTGTAGCCTTCATACTACTTGGCTCGCGGCTATATCACGCCTAGCCATTGACTGACCACACCAAACACTCGCTAAATACACAAGTCTGTGTCTGAACGTCCAGTTAAAGAGTCCAATGAGGTCAGAGGTCAGCACTCCCTGAAGACAGCCCTGCTTCTACCATAAACGCTGTTTACATCTAACCGAATATTCGGTGCAAATTACATTTGTGAGCATACCTTGATAGGAAAAGCACAGGCACCGATGGCACGTCACACATCTGTCCAAGTGATTCGTGCCTATTGTTTTGATGATGTGAATAGAACATAAAAGAACCGTTACATGGCACCCGCGATCAATCTCACGAAAGAAAATAGCACCAAAGATCTACGAGATGAACAGCAGAGGAAGAGATCACCAAAAAGTAGAATATAAAGGTCCAGAAGCCTGTATTGCTGGTGTGCGACCATCAGCCCTCAAAGATTAAGCTGTTGTCCCTGAGTAATGGAAAGTTTCGCTCATCTTCGCGCTTCATTCTCTTGACCGTTGGTCATTTATGAGAATGATTCATTTGTATTGTTCATATCGGGAAGAAATTCTGATCTAATTGCAAAAATTTACGACAAAGACCCAAAAATAGAGCAAAAACCTCTAATCTGAGTAAATAAGCATTCTTATCGTTGTCTTCTGATTATGAACAGTTATTACTAAAGAGTCAGATTTGTTCTTTTCACGAACAACACATCTTTACACATGAGCGCCAACCAATGGCAAGGAGCGTCACTGCATCCATTTTTAACACTAGCTTGCTAAATGCACCCCGCAGAGAAGCCATTCGATGATTTGTGCGAATGTGAAGAGGTCTTAACTTACAGTTGCTTTCATCTCAGTGAGAATGAGTCCGAATGGTTTTCTGTGATAAACTCAGTTCGACTACCTAAACATAAACTGTACAGACTGGCAGCTCGAGTGTTCTTTCAGCGCTCTTCATCTCTGACTGTGTTTACAAGCAGAAGCATATTTTGGGTTACACTGGTAAAACAATAGCAAACTGGGGTGTGTTTATATGTCTTTAAGCTGCGTATTTAAAAACAAACATGAATTTAGGAAACTAGCGCTAACACAGCCTAATACAGGGATCTGCATTACCTAATTTCTGTGAAATTGTGTAGATTTTTTTCCCAGAATGTTTGCATTTTTTTCTCATTTTTGAGCTCTTTTTATTTGAAAATAAAATTTAAACTTGAAGTTTGTCAACTGCTCAATGGTTTTGTGAAGTTTTTTACTGTTTTAAGCATAAGTGCACAACATTTTTTTCAGAAGTTTATTGCCGTGCGTGTGCCTGCGTTTGTGCGTCTGTGTGTGTGTGCATCTGTGTGTGCGTGCGTGCTTGTCCGTGCGTGCTTGTGCGTGCGTGTGTGTGCGTGCGTGCGTGCGTGCTTGTCCGTGCGTGCTTGTGCGTGCGTGTGTGTGCGTGCGTGCGTGTGTGCGTGCGTGCGTGCGTGGTGCGTGCGTGTGCGTGCATGTGTGTGCGTTCGTGTGTGTGGGTGTGCTTGCGTGTGTGTGTGTGTGTGTGTGTGTGCGCACACAAGGAATTTTCTGTGGTACAATGAAGCAGTCAGTGCAGCAACATACAATACAATACAAACCACATAAGTACAATAGAATACGTAAAGTGCAACACCACTAACAAAACAATTAACATATGGCCATGATGTAGAATATAGTGAAGGACTGATTATATATAAACAATTGACCAAATGTCTATAAAGTGTAGTCTGCTTAAGTGCAAAAAGAGCACAGGGCAGGAAGTTAGAGATCACTTTAAACTTAGCATTTTAGCAACCATCAGAACCGCACATTTGTTGCTTCTGCACTGAAAAAAAGGGATAAACTGAGTTGGATTTGGATGAATTCAATTAAATTGCGGGCAGAGTTTCCATCCAACATAAAATATTTAGCTCCAAGTTAAATAAAATGCGTAAATGTAGTTTAATCTAATTGAACTTAATTTCATCAAACTTAATTTCAACAAAGTTAACTTCATCAATAATTTTTTAGTGAAAATGTTTGGTTGGCATTTCTGTGTGGAGTTCTCATGTTCTCCTCGTGATCGCGTGGGTTTTCTCCGGGTGCTCCGGTTTCCTCCACGAGTCCAGAGACATGTGGTATAAGTGAATTGAGTAAGAACAATTGTCCATAGTGTTAAAGTGTGAATGTGTGTGTGAATGTTTCCCAGCGATGGGTTGCGGCTGGAAGGGCATCCGCCGCGTAAAACATATGCCAGAGAGTTTGTGGTTCATTCTGCTGTGGCGACCCCGAAAGGGAAAAAGCCGACATGAAAATGAATGGATGGATGTTTTGTTTGTCAGATACACTTTAATCAAATTTATGGGAAGAAAATTATTTGGTATTGTTGTGATTTCTTTAATTTTTATATGTAATACTCTGATTGTTGATGATTTGCGAGGATCTTCAAACTCCACTTTACTTGTTTTATTAGTCGAAACATCTGTGGGACTTCGTTGTAGACTGTCAGACATCATTTATATAGTCACAGTCACTACTGTCGACAGTATACAAATAAAATAATGTAAAACACAAGGGGAGAAAACAAAATAGCAGTGCAACAGCAGAAGGTAACCAAAATTCACAGAAATGCACAAAGGTGTTCAATATCGATTTTCTTAAAAAGGCATAGGAACAAAACAACACTTAAATAGCCAGGGGTGAATTGGACACAGGTGACAAACATTACACTAACAGATAACCATGAAAAAAAACTAAAGCAGAAGGGAGTATGCCGGCCTCTACAGGCAAGGATATGAACTACTATATATATATATATATATATATATATATATATATATATGTATATAATATATAATATTATATGATATATTATACATATATATATATATATATATATAATATATATATATCTCATATATCTATCTATATACACATATATATATATATACATACATATATATTATAATATATATCTATATCTCTATATCCTATCCTATCTATCTCTCTATATCTCTATATCTCTCTCTGTCTCTGTCTATATCTATATATTCATGAAGGTCAATTCAAGCAATAGGCACCCAAACATAACGGAACCAGGGGTAAAACAGTTTTTTTTAGGTGTGAAGTGAATTTTTAACATCGATGTCAAAAAGAACCTCAAGCCCCAAGTGGTCAGAAGCTCCATTTCAGTCCGTCCAATCAAGAGAGTAAGACTGCAGCTTAAATAGTTTTCAGACATTTTCAATGTCTTGACTCATTTAACCACTAGAGGGAAGCAAAGGACAGCGCACAACAGACACAATAAACAATCACAACTCACGTTTGAAATTCACAGTGGATTCTCTCTGTTTAATTTAGGATAATAAACAGTCTACTAACTAACCAAAAAAATTTGCCTTTGCCGTCTAAACAATAGCTTTAAGCTTTTTTGCTAGCAAAAAGCAGTATTCAGATATTTAATACATTTGTGTCAAGAAATTTTATGGACACAAACATGACAAGCTCCTACCTACCCAACGGACATCTATCACATTTCTGCACTTGTTTTATATTTTAGATGATTTCACTCAGATAACTGTTTGTTTCTCTTGAAACTACAAATTGTAATGCAGTAAATAGGAAAATCTATTCAAGTTTTTTTGTGTGTGTGTTCTCCAAACACAAAAACAGTTCAGTGTTATTATTTTTTTGACATTCTTGGTTTTGTTATATACTTTCCAAAAAGACTTGATATCCAGAGAAACAATAAAACATGATTAACTAAAGATCCTTATTATAGAAAATGTATTATATTTTGACTTTGGAAGTCTTGACGAGAAAAATAATCCCATGTGCAAGAAAAAAAATCAGGTCTGAAAG
>UELW01000832.1:0-60579 GCA_900490495.1 Danionella dracula | reverse complement strand
GAGAATGCATTTTTTTCCATAACACGGACAGTTGGGAACACTGATATGCCTGAAATGTTTACAAAAATATGGTTTGTCAGAATAATTACCCATCTCTTTGTTTGCATTGAGAGTCTTAAAAAGTATAAAATTAAATAAAAATCTCCCCCATGGGTCAGCCCAGAAAATCTTTAGAATCTTGGAAAACACGTAAAACTGTTACTATTGCAGATTGGAATGTCACCAAAAAATTTTTAAACGCAACCATTACTTAGGGTTATTTGATCCATAGAACTAAACTATTATTTATCAAAGTTAATGTAATAATAATTATTCATTCATTCATCTTCATGTCGGCTTTATTCCCTTTCGGGGTCGCCACAGCGGAATGAACCGCCAACTCTCTGGCATATATTTTACAGCAGCGGATGCCCTTCCCTGCCGCAACCCATTCGCTGGGAAACATTCACACACACATTCACACTTTAACACTATGGGCAATCGTTCTTATTCAATTCACTTATTCCGCATGTCTTTGGACTTGTGGGGAAACCGGAGCACCCGGAGAAAACCCACACGATCACGGGGGAGATCATGCAAACTCCACACAGAAATGCCACCTCCCCCAGCCGAGCCTAGAACCAGCGACCTTCTTGCTGTGAGACGACCGTGCTACCCACTGCGCCACCGTGACGCCCCGTAATAATAATTATAAAACCGAAAACTGTTTATGCCAGACATGTTCGTTGCATAGAGGAATTTACATTCTCACTTTGATTCTAATCTGACTGAGTGAAAGCTGACTTTATTTGTACAGAACCTCCACCCCAGATAACAATCTACCATTGGATCAATATTGAATCAACGTTTCAGCTGATGTTAATTTCCATATCTTTTTAAATAACGTTGAGCCCCATCAAAAATGAGGGCATACTGATAGATTGGATTGAAGAAACTCCTTATGACAGATCATAATTAAAGACACTCACAGATATATGAAAGGCCTAAACAACTGACTATAAGCGCTGTCCAGTTGATCATGTTTCAGAAGGTAAAGCATTGCTCTCATAAGTCCCTATAAAATATTAATGTGAATAGCTAAAATAGCTAAAGCTCACCCTTTTATTGTTTATCTTTTTTGACTGGGGTGTCCCAACAGTCTCTGTTTTACCTGCAGTGTACAGTGATGGGTCCATCCTGGCCGAACTGCTCCTTAGTTTTGTGCACTTGACCTATAAATCGATGAAGCCCTCTCCAGATTTGGGGACACCCTGCTCTGGCCAGTCAGTGAACTGGAACTGCCGAACCGTCCGAGACTGACCGTCCTGAAGCAAAAATATCATGCCATTTATCCATTGCTTTTCCTTTTCCCTGAGTTAATCTATGAAGCTTTGTCTCTCTTTGGTTCTATTTTTCATCACTGCCTTTGACCGGCTTTAAAGGGCAGACAGCACATCATGAATATGCAAATTAGACGTCATCATGAATAAGTAAATTAATGATGCGTTCAAGCCTCATTTAGCAACTCTTTCTGAAGCACCGAGCTAGGTTTGAATGATCCTAGTGATTTCACGTTCATGTACTACAAATGAGTTCATCTTTTCTAGGTTTGAATCATTTTCAGTCATCATAAACCTGTAAACTACAGCTTTTCCCCTTCTAATTTTCTTCTTGGATGTCTTTTGCCAGAATTTCTCATTTTACAACAATATAATGTTTTTTTTAAGTAATGACATCAAGCATTTGATCATATGATATCTTCAGGAAACAAAATATTGTCACGTATTTTGATTGGATCCACATTTACCATCTCATTAATTTGTCACCACGTGTTCACTATTGATTTACAAGATTGATCAACACTATTGCCAGTGATATGAAATTAATGCATTCATTCTACATGTCAGCTACGTTTCTTGGATTGAGAATTTAATTTATAATAACAATAATACAAATAAATATAAACACTTTTTAACGTTAACTGCAAATGGGTGTTATAAAAAAGATTCCATCATAAAAATTACTTCATATATTAGTATCCACCATAAAACCTGTCAACAGATATCTGCTTCAGCCTGAAGGCTGATCCTGATCCTACAATTTGGACATATATTTAAAAGAAAACAATTAGGTATCAGATTATATAAAATGTGTAAAAACAAACATTTGATGACATTATTTACCAAAATTTTAAAAATCAACTGTGACTGAATACATTATGTCAACAGAAGTGTTAAATCATCATCCTTTAAAGTGAGAGGTAATTTAATTTCTTTGAAATGAAAAACATAAAGCCCAGGAATCACTGACTGAGCTTAGATAAGCTTTTAAAGCTTTACATGTTGATTTTCCTCCTCACCCTTGCATCAGTGACTTTAAACTCTCGTAGGATGTACTGAGGCATGTTGTACTCAGCCATAGGATCCACCACGAAATACTGGTATCGAGCTGATCGCTCTGCCGGCCAGTACTGATGGCACTTCTCCTGAACAAGAAAATACACATTTTCAGAGCCAGCTCTATTTCACTTATGTCTTTTTAAGCATTTTTTTATATATATAAACTGTATCATAGAAAAAAAACATAAAAACTGTATTATACATACAAAAAAACACTATGCACAACCCTTTTACGACCACTCAGCACAAGACTACGTTAGACATGTACAGCTGTTCATAATAAAAACAAACACTGTGCATTGTGCACCAGCTGAACTATGTAATGAAATGATTGTTCATAAAGTAAAAGACTTAGAACAATATAATAGCGGCATCTAGAGAGATAGCAAACCGGTGAAATCCACGGTGAGATTCATTGCTAAAAACCTGTTCTTAGTATTCGAACAAAAAATTGTGAAGTTCCATGAAAAAGAACTTCATCAAATAAATATCCACAGAAGTTGACATCTTTGCTGGCAAGCTTTACTTAGACATTTTTCATATTTATATTTAATATTGGCTTTTGCTCAAACTTGTTATCTATTTCCCTTTCAAATACTAATTTTCCGTTTCAGTTCTATTGAAAGGAAAATATTGCTACTTGTAATAAGAACACCTCAAATCACAAAGCATACTTCTTTTTATTTTTGACAATCATAACGTTTAGCTGTCTCTCTATCTCCACCTGGCTTGTATTTCACATTGATGTACGTTAATAACCTGTACACTGACAAAACAGTGTACACTCAATTCACCCATCAACAGACAACCATTTTATCAGATTAGCGCATTACACTGCTTGAACTAGTGATAACTCAGAAATGTTTTATTTGTATTTCAGTCATCAAGCAAAATTCCAACCAAATTACTCTTTTAAATATACTTTAAAACAACACATTTTAATTCAAAACAAAACCATTGTAATGTTACTGAGAAATGACATTTCAGCCCAACTATATTAAAATCAGCCATGCCAGTTGACTTTTCTGAAATGTGTTA
Source organism: Danionella dracula (assembly GCA_900490495.1). Lineage (NCBI taxonomy): Eukaryota > Metazoa > Chordata > Actinopteri > Cypriniformes > Danionidae > Danionella > Danionella dracula. The sequence continues at coordinate 57,163 of UELW01000832.1, read as the reverse complement.
CTCTTTTAAACAAATATAGCAGCATTTTTGGCAAAGCAGATTCTGACTCACTCGGCCCATCTCGCGTAGTTTTGTCAACATGACTACAATGGTGGAATTGTGCTCCCACAGCATCCTCCAAAAATCCTCAGTGGTTTCCGCTAAAGGACCTTGAGTGGCAATGTAAGCTTTCTGCTGCCTGGAGAGGAAAATCACACAACATACTACCTTAGGAAAAAAGCAGAGTGGCAAAAGAACAAGCATAGAAATGCACATCAAGGATCAAGATGGCGCCAAAGGCACAGATACTCACTTGAGCTGAAAACAACAAACAACCAATTAAAAAGGAAAATGCACCTGCGTCTGTGAGTTAAAAGATCTAGCCGCTGACCAACAGTATAATATCATAAACACAATGCACCCTTTTTAACACTTGGTAACCAACACTGATCTCTCCATATAAGAGGAGTGAACAGACAAAAAAAGTTAAATAATGTCTTTCCATTGATTTCTCTGTCCACTGTTTTAGTCATTCCAAATTGGAGGAAAGTGTTCCAGTGTTAAACTGATTTTGTAGTACTTTAACTGATATTGTGACAAAACTATAAAAAATAATCCATTAAATTGAATAAGGGTCTCGTTGGCACATGTGATAGATGTACATTATTTTTCAACTTAGTAGCAGTACAATGTGAATAACCAGACTAATCCAGGAATTTAGTATATTTTTATTGCTACATGGCAACCAAGTTACCAGTTGGTGCATTAGATTTTAACAAAATAAACAAGACCTTACATTCAGGATATGCATGGTCTTAAGGCTTTGCAATTGGACAAAAAAAACATTGGAGAAAAAAACTTTTTGGAAAATACTCTGGATTCATGAACTGCATTGTAATTGTACTTGAGTACATTTTCACTAAAGTGGCAGTACTTTTCCTGGGTATAATATGTGTGTACTGTTTTCAACCCTTCATAAAACTTGTTCTACTTACTCAAACCCTTCAATAGATATCCAAATAATAATATGCAAGATATATCAGTTGTAACGGTCATCAAAGTTGTCAAAATTAAACTTTCTGGAACGTCACCAATTAAGAAGTTGTGCTCCTTACAGTAGGTGTCAGTGTGCACTTTAGAAGTCAGTTGCAAGCCTCCATAAAACTAAATTAAGATCATGACTGCCGTGACGTCAGACATAGATGGGAGGAGTTAGAAGCCAGTCCCTGGTTGCAGCGACCTATACTTGATGAATTGAGACGTTTTTAAATGATATTACCACATATGAGCTTTTCATGAGAATTGATTTTAATTCAAGTAGTATTTTTTTACAATGTATTGCCATTTTTGTGTCTTACCTGTATCCATCAACAAAGCTCCCATTGATGTAATCTGATCCTTCGACTCCTCTGATTGGCTGAAGACTCACTCTGGTTGACTCAAAAGGCAGGATGTTCACCAGCCGGTTCTTGAACTTGTTGCAGGTTAGGTTGGCACTGATGAAGCGTGAGGTATGTGCTTTTGTGTTTGCTAACCGCTAGAGGAAACAAAATTGAGGATGCTTTCACGCAACAGTTGAAATTAAATCCTAAATTAATCTCTTTATTTGGTGCCAAGAACCCAGAAAAAAAGCCAGTCTATGTGCCTCCATTGGTTCAAGTTGAACTAGCTTTAAAGGCTGAAACAGATGGCTATTTGTTTATAAAACTGCTCCTCATCACTTCACTTTCAAGTGGATCTGGGGTTCTCTTGTTGGGCTCCTACTGATATGAAATTAAGTTGGTTAGTTTGCTGAAATCAGTGCTTTACAAACCTTGAACTCTAGGTCCATGCCGGTAACATTCTCTCCATTCTCCACCTGACTCAGTTTCTGGATGTAGCTGAAGAGGTTTCTTGCAGGCACCTCAGTGCAGCCGCAGTTAACAGCCTCAAGCAGCGCATCATGAATGAAGATGTACTGTTCCTCTGTTTGAACCATGTAATTCCTCTGTGCACGCATTAGCGTTACCAGGCCATAGATATCCACTGTCTTCTCATGCTTGATTCGCTCCAACATCGCATCAATGACGATGAAGCAGCCTGTGCGACCCACCCCAGCACTGGACCCAGAGAGAAACAAGAACAGCACCAAAACTATAATCAGAATAAGTACATTCACTCCAAACAATATGCAGAGGCAAATAAAAACATCTTAATAATAACTGACAGATAAAAAGAAAAAGTTATTATTGATGGCCCTCAAAGAGTAAGTATCCTATTCTTTAAAATGCTAACATAAAGATCTGTTGTGAGAAATATTTTTTGAAACATTTATTTTAAAAATCTGAATATTTACGGATTGAATGCAACTACAAATAAATGTAGATCATTTTTTCAGTCAAGTATTTCTTTACTCTTTATTAAATATTTTCTCTTCTTAAAGAGCTTCGCTCTGTGTTCTGCACAGTAGCTTCCTGCCTAACACCACTCAATGTGTGTAATTAATGCATTCCTCAACACAAATGGAACTCTATCTTTGTGGAGTGCATGTTCTCTACATGTAAGCATAGGTTTTTCCTCTGGTAGAAGATTCTATAGAAGATGACCTTCTGTTTTTATTATTTAATTATTTAATTTCTATACATTTTTTTTATTAAAGTGCCCCAATTGTGAGGTCTACACTTTAATTTTTGGTTACCAAATGTCTATTTTGGTCACAATTGATAAGCAGGTTATATATAAGACATACAACTTTTATCAGGTGACATCAATTATTGATATGCAGGTGAAGGTGATAATTCGGACACATCTTCAAGTCTTTTTGTCTTCAAGGACTGTATTGTTAGAAAGTAAAGCAGAAAGTGTTAAAAACTTACCTTATAGAAGATAAAAGTTTTATAGAAGACTTGTCAAATGAGTAGTGCCCTATGAGAGACTTCCCACTGTCCTGTCGAAAAATCTCACTTTCTGTTTTTAGTGTTTGGAAAAGAACACCCTTTCCTTCCTGTCAAAGCTTGCGCCCTTAATATTCTTAAAAGGACATGGTGAGCCACCACCTCCTGTTGTGGATCGTGTGTCAATCATGCAAACTAGCACTGCAGCGTTCTACTGAATGGGCAGAAGAGACTTCCTCTGTACAAATAGAGTGTTTCCTTTATGGAGATCCAAAAAGGACAAAATGTGATGAGCGGGCATATCAAGATTTACTCGAGGTAACTAGGCTGCAGTGAAAAACTAAAAGGACTCAAAGTTAAGATGACAGGTTTCTGTTGGGTGGCAGTCAACGTCAATTTATTTGACTATCGTTAATAAAAAGGCACAGCACTGTTATAAATTGAAGAGACAGACTGTGAGTTCATCATCCATGAAAATGTTCACTCTCTGCTCCAAACCATGCAGATTTCACTGGTGGGAAAGGCTTTGCAGACAGCGGCTCTGATTGGTATGGTTTTGCACATCATGGCAGTTGTGTAGACATATCAGGTGACCTGCTAAAAGACTTGAGCACTGGCAGGTCTATCAGTGAAAAGGCGTTCATCGAGCAGAGCTACACCAAGCTACCATGCTCCGTGCAACCAAACAAATGGTCCATGCCATTGTCTAATAGATGACTGCCATGGTTTCCACACAAAGACATCTGTGGCTTAACCTCAAGGGCATCAAGGATGAGGATCACAGTTTTTTCCTTGATGCTCCCATCTCAAATTCCTGTTGGCAGGGCTCTTAGTACCATTGACACTAGGTTCAGGAGGTCGAACACTATGAGGAAACATATTTGTCAGGTTTTTCTCCCTTGCCATGTCCAAAAGTTGGGACTGTTAGCCACTGTTGGCCTTAATGCAGAGAAAAGTACAATGAGGTCAATGTAGGTTCTCTCCACTTCTAAGAGGACAACATATTTGGCTCCTGTATGTGTCTAATCCATTCTCAACACCGTAAGGAAAACCAGGCTAGGTTATAAAGTGTTGGTTCGTTAATTTCATAATGTTCTATTTGTAATGGCAGCAACATTCTCAGTGATACCTTTGGGCCTTCTGCACATTATGTCATGGTGGCTAAAAGCTAGGGGATTTCATCTAAGGGCTAACCTCCTAAGGCAAATACAGGTTTTGCATCATGGGCTTTGTACCCTTTCTATGTGGTCAGACCCTGGTTTATTACTTTGGGTCCCACTCTAAGTTTGTGTTGTTGTTGCAAGATGCTAATGACACATGCTTCCCTCACAGGTTGGAGTGTGTTCTCAGATGGCCATCCAGCCCAAGGGATCTGGAGATGTCATCTTCTTGCATGGCACATCAATTGCCTCAAAATGATGCCTCTATTTCTGGCCCTAAAATACTTCCTTCAGCAACTGAGCAGCTACAATGTCCTTGTGCGGGTGGACAATACTGCACTAGTCTATTACATAAATTGCAGAGGTGGACTGCGCTTTTGCTGCTTGTACAAGCTAGCGAACCAGGTTCTGCTTTCAGCCCAGGCATACGAATGTGGGACAGATTTACTGTCCTGAGAATCTGTAACTCATGGGGAATGAAAACACCACCCTTAAGAAGTAAGTAAAATCTGAGTGAGATTCATATACCAGAGATTGATCTCTTTGCTTCACAGGAGTCAGCACAATGTCCCCTTTACCGCTCTCTAAATTCCTTAGCTCCCCTGGAGTCTCGCCCATATGACTACTCAAAGCTATCCTGAATCCTCACCTGAAATATTCTCGATAATGTATCCAGTTGAGTTGAAGCCTTCTGTCCTCCACCTTTTTACAGCTCTAAAATCTAAAGAGCATGTACTGGACACAGTAAAGTAGGATAGACTACACTTACTGTGTCCAGTACATGCTCTTTAGATTTACATCCACCACACTAGCCAGTGGTGTAAGTCAAAGCAGCTTTTTATATATCACAGGGCCAACATTGGGTGAGAATAGCCATAGCATTGGTACATGGTCAACCAGGTCGATTGCCTCATCAATTGCTCTGACTAGAGGTGTCCCTTTGCAGCAAGTTTGTGATGCAACAGGTTGGTTCTCTCTGCACACATTTGTCAGATTTTATAGTTTGGATGTCTATTTTACTCCGGCTCACAGCCATCAAGTAAGCATCTCAGATTCATGCCTGAGAACTCTTTTATGATTGTGTGCAGCCTACACATCAGACAAAAATTGACTTGATGATGTGTCTGATTCATGCCTACTTTTAGCCTTCTGCTGCACATCATTAATTGATGTCCTCTGACAGAGGGTATACAAGCCAACATTTTGGCATGTTTAATTCACAACCAGTTAAACAAAGAGTAGTTTTAATAGCATTTTCACACATCATCTTATTCACTCTCATTTTCAGGGAATAGGGTTACAGCAAAGTGAAAGTGTAAATTAAGTGAAAGTGACCAATTGGCCAGTGACACATACCCGGAATTTGTGCTCTGCATTTAAGCCATCCCACTGTACACACACAGCATTAAACAAACATTTCGTTAACACACACCCAGAGCAGTGGGCAGCCATGGCGGCGGCAGCATGGGAGCAGTCGGGAAACTGGGGTCTTGCTCAAGGGCACTACAGATGTGGTTTTTGAAAAACAAATGTTTCATCGCTCACACCAACTTAAACTTTGTGGATCTGGGGATCGAACCAGCAACCTTCTGATCACAAGTCCATCTCTGTATCCACCAGACCACAGCTCCCCCAAAATAACCCAAGATGCTGATCTACTCAAACCCTTTTTTGATAAAGAAAACACTTTTTACTCAAATTCATCAAAGTTGATTTAGAGCATTTGGGAAAGAAACTCTTTATCTTAACATACTTGGAAGGTCAATGAATACTTAAATCTTATAAAATACACTTATTTCTTACCTGTTTCCCAATATGCCATAAACGAGATTAGAAACCTTATTTTCATTCACTTTGATGATTTGTATATGTTCCAAGTCAGCAGTGATTGCATACTGTGCACAGCATAAATAGATAGAAGCTAATCTTATTACTTACTGTATAATATGTGTGTAAGTTGAAACACATCACCACAGTTCTTGCCAAAAACAAAAAAGATTGGTTCTTCCATATCACGCAGGTCTTTCGCAAGGTAAAGTTCCATGCTCGACTATTGAAACTGGTTCGGGTGTGAGAGAGTGGTGATGTCATTTATACGGCAAGGAGCACCATTTCACTCTACCTGAACAGTACCCCTTGTTATATAAATCAAATAATAACTGAAATTTGGGCTGCAGAACATGACTGGAGGGATTAAGGCTATTAAAATTAAGTGGTTATTCCCCACTTCTCACTCCTGACCAATGACAATAAAGCTGTTCCCAAACTGAGCTCCTTTTCATACGGTTAGTTATCAAATCTATGTTTAAAAAAATATATCCAGGACAATTATTAGATAGATAGGAATCACAAGTTCTTATCAAAGATTTACAATGTTAAGCTCATCAACATTGTACTGTTTTTAGATAGCAGGTCATGAACAGACTCTAGAGTTCATGCTCAACCAAATTGATGCATTTTAATGACGGAGAGAAGTAATTGATAGAGTGAAACTGTCATGGTGGCCAACTTTTACCCCTAAGTTTCTATGAAGGGGTCAGTACAGTTACATGGAAGATTTGAATGAAAAAAATGTCTGTAACTCTTATGTTTTTAATATAATTTTTTTATATTTTACAATTGTTGTATACATTTAAAGTGTAACTTACATTTTTATAATTATACAATAAAAAAAAAACTAAACAAACAAAAATGAATTATGCGGCTGAACAGATAAACACAAAGATTTAATATTGGTTTGTGACTGAGGCGAGCTTGTCTTTGTGCAACGCCACTTTGTCTAATTCCATTTGGAGAAACTTAAAAAAAATAATTTAATATTTCAAAAAAAATTTTTTATAAACATTTGACTGAATGACAGTCTGGCCTATTTAATACATATACATCGATAATAATAATTTTATGCATCGATTGATCTAATATAATTTTTTTAAAGTATATCTTGTAAGTATTTTCTTAAAATGCGAAGCCCAACAAAAAACTGGTTTACAGTTCATTCATCACTCATGGCTGAAAACCACGTTGATCGCTTTTATTCTCTGAATATTTGCTTAACTTTGTGTGTTAACCATAGAGCTTTTCAAATACAAATTATTTCCTCAAAGTTTTGTTAAAGAACACGAGAGGGGTGCGTGCTTTTCAAAGGGAGAGGATTTCAGGATTTTTTGTTCTCTCCCACTGTAGTCCACCAAAAATTTGTAATTTATCCACATCCAAAAATATTTTAAAAACATGCCTTTATGTGGGGCAAAAGAGTCATGTATATGAAAAATGACTGTTATGAAAATAAATGACCACGACAGATTAATTAATTAATTAACTTCGTTTTCTGAAACTGGCTTTTAACCAGAGGGATGCAACCAGCAGAAGCCTTTTAACTGGTTAAATAAACAGAATATCAGCGTGTCAAATAGTTGTATATACTACTAAACATTGCAGCATTTAAAAGCAAGCGAAAGCACTGAAGGTACACAGACCTTAGACTGTAACTGAATACAGTTACTCAACCATGACTAAACATTCCCAGAGAAAAACATTAGTCCAGCTAGGAGTGGCTTACAGATAGAATCCTGAACTACACACCAATGTCCTTAAAACCTCTGATGAAATAAAATAAATCTTGTACTGTATCAGTCTTTTGTGAATTTACCCATTCTTACATTTAGAAATAAATATATACATCAACATGACAGGCTACGAGTTAAATCGAAAAATAATTGAAGAGCAAAAGCCAGCAGAGTATTTTTCTTCAAATTTAAATGGAGGAACACAACAACTGATGTTAAGTAGCAACAAAACAAAATGAGTTGGCAAGATGTGAAAAAACCTGTGTAATCTCTGTTGCACCTGTGTCTGCTCTCACAGGAAACAGTTCTGTGTTTATTGTCTTTAATCTCCATTTACAGCCTCTTAAAACCTCTGTCCATTCCTCTGCCAACTTTCTAAAGCTTTCCATTGACGTCAAAGTCAAGCTCTTCAATCTGAGGCACCCGGGATCAGAGCCATTCAATAAAGAATGCACATCAGCCTTGCTCACATTAGCAACAGTGCCAGTGCAGAGAGGATGTTTAATAAACAACATACAAATCAACTCAAATGTTTCAAAAAGCCAGGATGAAGAGCTTTTAATAATACAGTGCACGAGGGAACATGCATACTTAGCATGAAGTAACAGTACAATCGAATGTCTAGATGAACCTGATAACCTAACATGTCTAACCAATCAAAACATCTCTTCTATTGATTGTAACGATGAAACACGAGACTCCTGACAGGCTTCACTCACATTTCTGAAAAAAGAAACAACTTTTTCAAATCCATTAAATTCGGTGTCACTCACTCCCTCATTCCTCCATCAATCTCCCCTATCTGCTCTGCCCATCTCTGGCATCAGAGTCCTTCAGTGAGGTGGTGGGTGGCTTTTCTCTCTGTGAGTACCTGCAGTGGATCACCAAGGGGCCAGCCTCTGGAGGGTGGAGGGCTCTCACTCTTCTCAAGTAGCCCAGGAAGGGTGTCTGATGCTCTGGAAGGCCGTGATCGGGCCAGGCTGTGAACTGGAACTGACGAACCTCACGCTTCTCGCTCGAACCATTCTGAGGGGTAGAGGTACAGTGACACTCTTTCGGATTCTAATTGACATTCACGTTTACATTTAGTTCAAGACTCAAACTAAAACTCGGAATCATACCTAAAATCACATTCTGATTGAGTCAAATTTGAATTCAAACCATAAGTGTAAAACTTACCAAATGCTATACTTATCTTTTATAACTAAAATTATATTTTATACTAAATTCTATATTATTTTAAAGAAAACTGAAGGAGTCACTGCACTGTTTTGCTATTTTTTTGTTTTACAGAGCAGTGCACTGCGAAGTAAAAAAAAGTAGATAAAAGTATAACAAATTTGTAACTGAGTAAATCTTGTGTACTAGTCATCTCTTCAAAACATTTCTGACAAACACTTACATTTTCCATGAATTTGAAACAAAAAATGGAAAAAAGGTTTCACAACCAAACACGTGTGAGTGAGGGTGTGTGGGTGTGCGGGCGTGGGGTTGCACGCGTGTGTGCGTGCGTGTGTGTGTGTAAGAAGCCAGTGAACCTGAATGCTTTCATACCTTATAAAGTGCAAAAGTCCGGATGCAGTATGTTGCCAGCTCAACCGTGTCGAGAAGAGTGACCTGAATTAGGCCGTATGTCTCTGTGCCACGGCTCGGCCAATATTGGTCACACTTTACCTGTCAACACAAGCACACAACATTTTTCTTCCATTTTCGTCTGACACTTTTTCCACTCCACTCAGACACCTAGTTTTGTGTTTAGCATGTTTTTTGTATGATTTCTTTTGTGCGTATACTTTCAATTTTCATTCAGTGAAATTGAATTGAATTGAAGTCATCAATAGATGTTAATTGTATTTATATGTTTATACATTATTACATGTACTAAGAACTCTAAAAACATCCAGGAAATTCTCATTTTTAATACATTAAAAATTTGATAAATACATTAAAACGCAACCCCCCACCCCCACCCCAACACACAGATCATTTTCCAACACTCCTTTATTTCAGTAAATTGATTTCTAGTAGGAAAATGTGTCAGTTTGTCCACATCCTACTTTGACTCCACCAAAAATGGTAGTGCCAGAGTTTGTAAAGTTTCAAGGTTTGACTTTAAATACAGTTAGGTTAATATTCATAATTTGTATTTAGTACATAACTGGAAGGATTAGTTTGTTTCCCTGTATCTGTGTTATTTAAAAGAGCAATTTTCAGGCACTAACTGTACTGATTTTGTTAGATATGTATTTACGAGAACCTTTGCTTTAGCATACAGGACTGTCTAGTGTTCATACACCAAATGCACATTTACAATTTTTGAGAAGAACACCACTTTACAAACTATTTCATTAATTTCTTCCCTTTCGGGGTCGCCACAGCGCAATGAACCGCCAACTCTCTGGCATATGTTTTACGCAGCGGATGCCCTTCCAGCAGCAACCCATCCATCTTCATGTCGGCTTTATTCCCTTTCGGGGTCGCCACAGCGGAATGAACCGCCAACTCTCTGGCATATGTTTTACGCAGCGGATGCCCTTCCCTGCCGCAACCCATCGCTGGGAAACATTCACACACTCATTCACACTTTAACACTATGGGCAATCGTTCTTATTCAATTCACTTATTCCGCATGTCTTTGGACTTGTGGGGAAACCGGAGCACCCGGAGAAAACCCACGCGATCACGGGGAGAACATGCAAACTCCACACAGAAACCGACCCAGCCGAGGCTCGAACCAGTGATCTTGCTGTGAGACGACCGTGCTACCCACTGCGCCACCGTGACGCCCACTATTTCTAGATATAGAAATATATATTTCTTTTAAACAATGCTAAATATTTGACCCGCCTATACTATTGCTGCACCCTTAATAATCTTCAAAAGGAAAGTTTTATTGTAAACAATATCTTTGAATAGACATTGAAAACAATGTCTCGTTTACCAAACAAAATTCCTCCCACTGACATACGTTTGCCACACCACCTCCTGGGTTTTTCTGGTTGGCAAACAGAAAATCCCCATTCACATTTTGCAAGCTATTTTTTGGAGTGTTCAGCTAATATTTGTTACCAGTGTTGTGCAAGTATTCATGGAGTAAACAAACCGACCCCAACAAATACGAATTGAGAATAGCATAAACTGTATTATAAAGTATATTATTTATTAAAAATGTTACTCATCATTTTTTGGCTGTTGAAACACCATTTCAAATTGTGTTTATCCTGTTGCATTTGCACAGACCTCCCTCTCTTTCTTTCTTCCTTCCTACCTCCCACCTTCTCTCTCTCCCTCTCCCTCTGGGTGGAAAATAACTGGAATTAAACCTGGTCAGCCCCCCCACCAACCCAGTCTTGTCTTTTTGAACTGGATTCCTGCTGACAGGCACATTTCTGGAACACAAGAGAAACCTGACAGACTCTGTAATTATACTTCACGCACACATCACACTTATTATTAGCGTTGAACGAGGTGTGTGTCAAGGATGCTGACATAACCACACAACAGAACAAAAGACACTGAAAACACTGAACAGTATGAAGAAAATGAACATTCATCCCAACATTCTTTTGAAAACCTATAAAATACCTGAAATGGTCTGTCAAACACTGAGCAGAGCTCTGTGACTGTTCAGTGGGCTACTTGCACAAATACTTCCGTGTTCTGCATATTACAGCTCAGTTATTTTAGGTTCTAGCAGTGGGATTGGGTTATTTCTACACTCACTCTACACAGTTCAATTTAATGTTTAATATTTAATTTTAAATAGTGCTGTGTAAATTAATAATGTTTATCAAATTTAAATACTACTCATTTAAAGATTTAAGTACATTTAAACTTGTCATAAATAGGGCTGGGAATTTAACGTGTTAATTAGATCAGTGTCTCTCAAATTGTGGTACGCGTACCACAACTGGTACTTGAAAACCTCTTGATGGTACGCAACACTGATGGCTGTGAAAAAATTTAATTAAAAAACCCCACAGGCGGCTGTCATTACTGTGGGCGTGGGTGTCAAACAAAAAACTCTCTGTCGTAGGCGTCTGGCCCATTGGTTGATTTTTTTGAAGGACACTGCTGGGCTTGTCCAATGAAATTACAGGCCCCTCCCTCCAGCCTATGGGTAAATCTGCTGTTTGACCCTCCTGAATAGCGGCGAGAATGAGTTTGATTGAGTTTTATAATGGAGTAATGCTGTTGCAGACACAGGAGCACGCTTTGCCTCCGTCCAATGTCACTTGGAGTGAAATGTCTGAAACAGGAGACATTCCTACACAGGTAAATCATATAACGTTACTTTGAGGTTATTTAAAAGTAAAGCTACTCTTGCGGATTCTGCCCTATGTACATCTGTCTCTCATGACAAAGGAAGATGGTCTCTTTAAAGTTAATCAAAAATTAGCATAAAACTTAATTTATCTTTAATGTCTGCAGTTGAAATGAAGAAATATGTTAAGGTAATTTGCCAACAAACTTGATACTTTAAAAAAATAATCATTACATTCTTAAATCTTCAGGCTGTATACTGCTACTAAAATGAATAAATATTTGTATTATTAATGATTCTGGCTCTTATTTGAACTGTACATAACTGTAGCTGAACAGGAAGCTCTATACACTGTGGCTGTACTTGAGTTATGTATTTTAATGTTACTCATTACGGCGGTACTTGGAGTGCCAATTTTTTCTGAGGAGGAAGTTGGTGAAAAAAGTTTGAGAACCGCTGAATTATATTAATTAGTCACAGATAAAAATAATGTTATTATTTTAACATAATTATGCGCCTTGTTCCACTGCAGATCTGTAACATTACACATTGTAGATCTACAGCAAGCTAGTAACAAAACTAACAAGATGGAAAATAAAACTGCATGGCTGGTTAAAGGGAAATTTGAAAAACAAAAGAGATGATAGAGAAGTCATTGATAAAACAGAAGTCATTTGCGTTTTTTGTGATGAGGAGTTTGCCTACCATCGAAGGGAGTTCTAGTTCGAAACACCTGAACTCGAAGCATGTTTTAGCACGCTCGATAGTTACCTCACCTGTGACAGCGTCAGTCAGTCTGAGATGAGTTACCGCAAATTAAGTAAGTTGACATTGCAATCATTAACAAATGCGATATCTAAATGAATGAACTATAGGCCTGTTAATGTTATGGAAGAAGAGCTTATAAATGCATTTCGAATCACTGCCTCCGACACGATCATCAAGAGGCACAGTACTTTCGAGAATAAATCAGCTGTATGACATCAAAAATATATCAAAGCGGGACAACATAGCTCAAGCTAAACTGTTGTACAGAATAAGAGGGTATCTTTAAACTCAGAAAAAGTGAACAAATTAGTCGGTCTTAGTAACTGGTTAAAAGAGAAATACAAATTTAGATAGTGTAGCATAAGAAACAGGCTAATGTTCAATGATATGTCCATTGCAATTTAGTTCATAGGCTTGTGTCCAGTAATAAACTAAATTGTCAGGGTTGTTGTGACCTTAGACAGTTGTTTTTGTTCAGAAATAATTAAACTGTAATTTATAACCAATTGTGACATTATAACATTATTATTATTATTTCTGTTCAGTAAGTTATAATTGTCATACACTGTAACCTAATTCATAGGTTTGTTTTCAATAATAAATGGTAAAAAACAGCTTATTGTGATGTCTGTATCTATAAATGATTAAATGTGATTAATTAGACTAGTTTATTAGACTAGTACCATATGATTAATTAGATAAAAAATTTAATCGGTTGACAGCACTAAACACACACTCACAAAGCCATTATAAAACAGCTCGGTGGAAAAGCAGAAGAGAGGAGAGTCATCTGCAGTTGGCCACTCCACGACAGCAGGGAGGAAATCACTAGCTATATCCCAGATAAAACAACCCCCTGGGGATTTAAGTTAACTCTTCCAATCACACCATCAACAGTTTACACAAACACAATACCCGTGATCTCTCCTCCAGACGGGTCACCATGACAATAGTTGCCGCTCTCTGCTCCCACACCATCCTCCAGAAGTCTCCGAAGGTTTCGGGCAGTGGGCCTTGTGTAGCGATGTAGGCATTCTGCTTCCTGTAGCCATCCATGTAGTTTGCATTGATGTAGTCGCTGCCAGGAAATCCTGAGGTTAGAAGGAGACACATTTGCTTAACACAAGTGTTTCAAAAACTAAAAGAAATATTACACAAAATAGTATTGTAGTATATTTTGTGTTGTTTTTAAGTCTCACTCCCTAGGCTAAAAGTAAACAGAGACTTCAGCTAAAAATAAACATAGATGGTGCAGAGGTTGACTAGACAAGAAGAGAGGTGATTAAACACCCCACGAGAATAAGCATAATAGACTTACCATTTTTATATCTATAAGGATTCATTAGAACTCGGAAAGAGTGGGAAATGAAACACCAGATGCATGGTAGTAAAAAGAAAGGTGCTTGCTTTCTCAGGTTTTGTCAGACTCCTGACACTTTTTCCCTCAAAGACAGTCATTTTACATGCTGAACATTTCTTTGCCAGTTGTCAGCAACATGAAAAGGCAGACAATATTTTGTATTAGCAGTGTGGCATTATAGTTTTTTTTTGTGTGCTGTTGAGTGATATTAAGTATGACTGAACAGACAGTACAATACTGTTCTTCACAACAGTAACATAATAAAGCAGAAGCTTTAACATGCTATTACATTATATAAAAGCTAATGTTTAAACCTGATCAAGTTGCAAAATCGTATTATAAAATCCAGAGAATATACACATTATGGTCATGTGCCTTTTTGTTTAGGAAGAAACTCATTAACACACTTGAAGATCATCTTTGATTCTTCAAAGAGAATTTACTGATCCTAATTCACCAAAGGACTGAATTGCTTGTAAGTAAAAAGTCCTTTACTTTGTTTTAATTTTTAGCACACTAAACATTTATATAATGCATTTATTTACTATCATTTTGATTAATGAAATATAATGCTGATTAATGCATATCTGTCACACTCCTTGATGTTTCCTGATGTATAATACATTTCTCAAAGAAAAATAAAGAATCAAACTGAATAGAAAACTGGATAAAGACTGGAGTGTGCAACTGGGGCTAACAAATTATGTCAAACTAAATTAGATGACATCATCATCCGTCCTTTCCTCCAGCTTCAAATCAGCACACCTGTTCCTACTAATCATTCAGCTTATATTTTACTCTTTTTTTCTAGTTGTGGAGATACTCATGGATGGCAAAGAGGTAGAAAAGAACTAATAGTTGAATATTTTAATCTTATAACAGCTTTGCAGCTAATTGAGAAAAATAAAGGTGAAACGTTTTGGTTTGAAACAAATCCATCTATATGAACACTACAATAAAAAGGCGAATAACTTACATAAACAATGCAGTGTTTATAAGTTGTTGTTTTTTCTTGCCACCATCTCCCTGTAGATGTCTGTGGGCAATTGAGCGTGAGAAGCTTGTGTTTGATTGGCTACCTAAATGCCAATAGCCTTCGTTGATCTGCTTAATTCAAATATTATTATGAAAATATTCTTAAATAAAATATTCTTAACAACTTAATGCGCCAAAATGTGTGAATCATATAAGACCATGCATAAGACCAACCCTGCTTTCTATAGGAAATTTACAGGAAAACATTTGAGAGGACAATGAGAAAGAGATACAAAATACTCAAACAGAACACTTAACAGCTACACAGCTATTGGATTGCCGCTAAAATAAAAATCTTAACAAAATATATAAATAAACACGTGAAACATTTTCTTTTGGACTGCACTAACTGTTTACTAAACAACACTCATGGACTTCTTTAAAAAAGTGTATGTAGTATTTTAGCAGAAAGCAAATGAGGCTCTCAGTTTGAAGAAATCAACCACTTCCTTCTCAACAAAGCATTACTACAAAATAGTCAAAATAGGCATAAAGAAGTTATTTGAAGGATAAGAAATGACAAGAATGAAATCTCAGCACTTGGTAAGTTGTTCTCACTCGATTAACCAAGCCCTTTACTATCCAAGAATGTAAAGTTTAATACAATCTAAAGAATGAATAATACAAGGTGAAAATTTGTGAAAGGAATACAAAAAAAAACTTTAAGAAACCAAGCTTTAATTTTTTTGTTTCAGCTGTCAAGTTGGCCATGTTTAAAATGGGTGTTAATGACAGTCTGCTCACTTCAGGCCCTAGCTTCAAAATACTATGGTTCATTCATCGCCAGGGGAGCAGGAGGTTGTTGCTTAGTTTAAACAGTCACATTTAAACCTTTATGTTATAAAATGAAACTAAAAATCAATGGCTGTTCTCATGCCTACACTGCAAAAAATGCACTCTTGGAACAAGAAAATCAAAACCTCAAATAAAGTTAAACTCTTCCTATATCAAGCAAAATAATCTGCCAATGGGGTAAGCAAATTTGACTTGGCAAGATTTCTTAAAATTTGAAAAAGATTCTAGCTGATAAAAAAAAATTCTCAAAACAAGTCTTTACAAGTTGTAAAACTGCACTGAAACTAGAATATTTCAACTTGTATCTAGTCTCTAGTTGTCTTAAAACTAGGATGTTTTCTCTTTTATTTAAGACTAACTTAGAAAATGTTGTATTAAATTAAGTATATATGACCTTAAATTATGAAAGTTTGTGCTTAATTTTAGTTCTTAAAGTAGAATATGGATTCTTAAAACTAAAATTTCTAGCTCAAAAATTAAATTTTAAATAATTATATATTATTTTGGCCTCTTGATGCAATTTTTAACACTTAGTAGAGAACAGGGAGAAGATCACTGAAGGACCAGAGCTGGATTTGAACCCCCGTCTCCAGGGGGGTTCAGCTGATAAGCTATATAAAACTAAAAGAGAAAACATTCTAGTTTTAATACAGATTGTCTAGTTTTAAGACCACTAGTGACTAGATATAAGTTGGAATATTCTAGTTTCAATGCGTTTTTACATGCGTTTTACAACTTGAAAAGATTTGTTTTGAGAGTTTTTGTATTTTTTTAAGATCCAACAGCTTATATTACCAGCTAGAAGTTTTTGCTCATTTGAAGAATTCTTGCCAACTCAAATTTGCTTACCCCATTAGCAGAATCTTTTGCTTGATCTAGGAAGAGTTCTATATTTGAGGTTTTTTTCCTTGTTTCAAGAGTGTTTTAAGTACAGATCTCTTGCATCAAAGTTAGTACACAACTGGATGAGGTATTAAGGTTTGGGGTTTTGATGATTTATTTACGGTATAGATAATTTTTTACGGTGTAGAACATTTGAGTCTTATTTCAAGAAATCAAATGTTCTTACCTTTACTTGATCTATACTAGAACTAGATTTAAGATTTTTTTTTCTTGTTCCAAGAATATTCATTCATTCATTCATCTTCATGTCGGCTTTATTCCCTTTCGGGGTTGCCACAGCGTAATGAACCGCCAGCTCTGTGGCATATGTTTTACGCAGCGGATGCCCTTCCAGCCGCAACCCATCGCTGGGAAACATTCACACACACTCATTCACACTTTAACACTATGGGCAATTGTTCTTACTCAATTCACTTATACCGCATGTCTTTGGACTTGTGGGGAAACCGGAGCACCCGGAGAAAACCCTCGCGATCACGGGGAGAACATGCAAACTCCATACAGAAATGTCAACCGGCTCAGCCGAGTCTCGAACCAGTGACCTTCTTGCTGTGAGACGACTGTGCTACTCACTGCGCCACCATGACGCTAGTATTTAATATTGACTTCTTAAAATAAAATATCAATAACATTCTTGATATAAGAATATGTTGAGTCAAAAATTCTTGTTGTAATATTCTTGTTTTCAGATCAGTGGCAAAATTGGCAACTTGTTTCACATAGTTTCTTAATTCAAGAAAATAAATGACCAGAATAAGATTTTTTTTTCTCCTCAAGAAAATTGAAAATTAGAAAATTCTTCATAAAATAAGATTTTCAATCTAATTTTAAGCATTTTCAGCTTTGCAAACAGTTGTTTGAGAAATAAAAATGTTACATTTGCAATAAATAATCACGATAGATTTTATAAATTAAAAATTTTATTGAACGATCAATCTATAATGTTGGAAATGTAAGAAAATAATATTAGTGACTCAGTTCTGCTCAGAGCTGTAGTGAAGGGAACATCAAACGTTCATTAGTAATTCCCACTATGCACTAATCAGATAACAGAATATAGTAAAATATATTTTAAAAACCTCAGTGAAACAGTGAGATCGTGGAAGATGAACCCTGCATAAAATGAACACTTTTCTTTCAACAGGATTTAAACCTGTGCTGTGTTACAAAACTGAGAGGAGATTGGTGCAGTTTAATTTGCTACAGCCTCATGTGGATAGGTGATCATGCATGCACATTTTCATTGACAGTCAAGCGACATCACCAAACTTTAAAATGGGTTCAAATCTTTTCCATTTGATTTCTGTCAGGAGAGAAGATGAGGAGTAAATGGAAAGAACGTGAAGGTGTGAGTGTGTCTGAAGCAAGGCTTGATTTTTCTGCACTGAAGCATCTGACAGCCCTTCAGCTCTCTCTCTCTTTGGCACACACACGCACGCTCGCACGGACACACACTGCCATGTGAAGATAAAGCTTGCTCGGCACCCGTGCTTGCTCTCTCTCTTCCAGGTGAATTATTTCACTTCTTTAAATCCATCTTTTATCATTTTCTGCTTCGTTCTCTGACTGAAAGACAATTAATCCCTTTCTCATGTCTTTCTGTTCCAGACAAAAGAGTGAAATGACACACACCCAGTTCAGGATTGATCATCATTTTAAGCCATTCTACAATGTTTGTGTGTGTGCTGATGTTATGTTTAAAAGACAAACAAACACAAACAACAGAGTCAGTATGCTCTCTCAAAATCAGAAAGATCTGCAGCACACACACATGGAATATCAGACATATACGCTCAGACATATACGCACACACATAAGTGCACACACAAACATGTACATATGCATGCACACACATTCCTCCACCCAGTTCTGTGAGTGTGTGAGCGGTCGTGTTTATCAGGGCCAAGCAGCAGATGGGCTTCCACTGGTTTCATTGTTCGCAGCTGAATCAGTTTTTCGACTGTGCTAGGAGGAAATTAAACGCTTTATTGCAGGAGTCTTTTTTGTTATGCAGGAAATGTTGAATATGAACATTTAATTCCGCTGTGGATTCTGTCCAATAAAACTATCTCAAAACATTTTGATGAAATATCTTTGGAAACAACCGTTCATGCCATGTGTTTCAGTTATTAGGGGCCAAACACCAAATGTGCAAGGGACTTGTTGTTTTCGCTCTGGCTGTTTTTTTCTTTAGCCACTGAAGTCAGGCAGCTCCATGATCCCATTGCGGGAAAGTTGTAAATTTTGGCAAACATGTTCCAATTGTTCTAATGCTCAACTGGAACAAATTTCAAGCCTCAGACTTAAACTTCATAGTGCCAACCCTTGTCCAAACTTTCTTTTTCTGGTTATAGCTACTGAACTGTGTGTCATAGGAACAAAATTCATTTTTTGTATTTCCTTAATATAGACTAAAGACTAGATATAGAAAAAAATCGTCCTACTTTTCCAAAATGGCCTGTTGAGTCAAGAGATTTCCAATTTTACAAGGTTAGCCTTTTTTGTGTTTGAATAACCTCAAAAAACTGTTCCATTTTAATACCTATAAATTGAGTTAAAAATGTTATACTTGTCATGTCTTAATGCCCTGGTGGTATAAACTTATACTATCTTTAACATATGTTCATAATTCTGGTCTCAATAGTGCCTGGTTCCCTAGGTCATGACAAAAAGATTTTTCTTTATTCAAATCTTACATAACTAGGTCAAAAACCTACTTTTTCAAACTCCTCCTAGACATTTTGTCTAATTCCCACAAAATCCATGCAATCATCTAACCCTGCCAACTAAGTGTTATGAAAAGAAACTTGATAGCTCAAATGGTTTTCAAATGACACATGTTTGCCAAATCAGTCACAAGGTTATATCTGATCGAGGCTTTATATATGTGATAACCTGCAGTTCCAAAATGATGTGTCAATGGTGCCGTTTCAATGACATTTATTCCCAGATCAACAGGTTATGAGCTCATATCCCAGGGGAAACAAAACCTGTTTATAAAGGTTTATGGCATGTCGGTTTTTGTTGAAAACATTAAACATTTTTAATGAAGTCAATGGTCTCGAGTGTTTGGCCCCAGATTACTGCTTGCAGTTATATTTTACTTCTACTTCTAATTTTAAATTTTAGCTTTAGCAAGAAATAGGTGGTTCTTTGAGTAGGTCCAGTGACCTGGCATTTCCATAGACTTTCATGTAAGACATTCTTATTTTACATTCAAATGAAACACATCTAATGCATGGTCACAAGAGAGTTTTTTATTCACATTGCATTCATTTTTAAAATGTGAAAAATCTTTTGCTATATATTGATAACATATTTATAGTAAAGTTTGATATCTTGTTTATAGTAGTAGCTTATGAAACTCAATCTCAAAGATGTTAAAAATGTTTAAATGAAAATGATTTTTTATATTCTTGATGACTGATTTAAAACAATTAGTCACAATTTGCTTTGTGAATGAGTCAGAGCCCAAAAATCTTCAAGAAAGAAAAGCGATATAAATGATTAGAGACCCCATTATGGGAGATGTCTAACCGCACCGCATATCATCTAAATAATCATGTGAGAGCCCGTTTTTGGTTCCAGTCCAAACCTGGTCCCAAACAAACAAGTGTGTCTTTGTTTACGAACGCTTGACACAACATTTTTCATGTGTCATTTTTAAATGCATAAAACTCAGGCTAATGCTACCTGAAGTAAGCATAACCTCTCTGGATTGTTCCAATGCTGCTTGCATTGAACTGAGCGCTCTAGCTCATAAGAGAAGAATACGAAAATCATCTATGATTGTTGGTGTTTTCGTCATTGTGTGGAAAATGTTGTGATTTGTAAAATGATTCAAGGGTTACATAAGGAAAATGTTTTTTTTTAAGGTGACCATCGGAGAATGAGATGTCAAACGCATGCTGCAGCAGGAGACACATGTTTCATTACAACCATTGCTTTTACACAAAGCGAAGACCCTCAATGGATGCTACCACATTGCAAGCGTATAAGATCCTCACCGCACTGCAGGGGCCGTCTCCCTGAAGTAACTGGGCTGGGCACCCGTAATGACACTGGCTTTATCACAATTGATCAGAGACACTAACTTTTTCTGACTGTCAGTGACCCCACAAGATAAGCAGTCAGTGGTCATCAAGTCTGTTCTGTGCACCTCCAACACTGAGTGGTTTAGCTCAGCATCCAAATCAGACATCTGGAGACTCTAGAGGACAGATTGGACTGCTGAAAAGATCATTGGAGCTCCCTTACCCTCTCTTCAAGAACCGTACACCTCCAGAATTAGAAAAGAGGTCTCTCACAACCACTCTGGATGCTGCTCACCCAAGCAACTACCTCTTCCAGCTCTTACCTTCTGGCTGGCGCTTCACAGCCCCAAACACCTGCACAGCTGGCACAAACCCAGCTTCTTCCCTCAGGCCATTCAGTTCCTTAACCCAAAACCTTCCCCACCAACACTCCCATACACTGTGTGCAGAGTTATTAGGCAAGTTATATTTTTGAGATTAATTTTATCATTGAGTAACTACTATATTCTCAATCAACTCAAAAGACACATACATATCAAAGCTGAATATTTCTGGAAGTTGGAGTGGGGCTTTTTTAGTTTTGGCTATCTTACGAGGATATCTGTGTGCGCAGGTAACTATTGCTGTGCAGAATTATTAGGCAAAATAATAAAAAAGTAATATATATCCATCTCACTTATTTATTTTTGCCAGGCAAACCAATATAACATCTCAAAATTTACAAATACACATTTCTGAGATTCAAAAACAAAACAAACAAATCAGAGTCCAATATAGCCACCTTTCTTTACAAGGCCACTCAAAAGCCTTCTATCCATGGATTCTGTCAGCTTCTTGATCTGTTCACCATCAACATTGTGAGCAGCAGCAACCACAGCCTCCCAGACACTGTTCAGAGAGGTGTACTGTTTTCCCTCATTGTAGATCTCACATTTGATGAGGGACCACAGGTTCTCGATGGGGTTCAGATCAGGTGAACAAGGGGGCCATGTCATTATTTTGTAATCTTTTAGACCTTTACTGGCCAGCCACGCTGTAGAGTATTTGGAGCCATGTGATGGAGCATTGTCCTCCATGAAAATCATGTTTTTCTTGAAAGATGCAAAGTTCTTCTTGTACTACTGCTTGAAGAAGATGTTTTCCAGGAACTGGGAGAAGGACTGGGAGTTGAGTTTGACTCCATCCTCAATCTGAAAAGGTCCCACAAGCTCATGTTTGATGATACCAGCCCAAATCAGTACTCCACCTCCACCTTGCTGGCGTCTGAGTAAGACTGGAGCTCTCTGCCCTTTACCGATCCAGCCTCGAGCCCATCCATCTGGCCCATCAAGACTCACTCTCATTTCATCAGACCATAAAACCTTAGAAAAATCTGTCTTCAGATATTTCTTGGTCCAGTCTTAATGTTTTATCTTGTGTGTCTTGTTCAGTGGTGGTCGTTTTTCAGCCTTCCTTACCTTGGCCATGTCTCTGAGTATTGCACACCTTGTGCTTTTTGACACTCCAGTAATGTTTTGGGAAGTTGCTTAGCGCCTTCTTCTCTCACCGTGCTTCTTGCAACCGTGTTGGATATTTGCCATGAAACGCTTGATTGTTCGATGATCATGCTTCAAAAGCTTGGCAATTTCAAGGCTGCTGCATTCCTCTGCAAGATATCTCACTATTTTTGACTTTTCGGAACCTGTCAAGTCCTTCTTTTGACACATTTTGTCAAAGGAAAGGAAGTTGCCTAATAATTGTGCACACCTGATATAGGGTGTTGATGTCATTAGACCACACCCCTTCTCATTACACAGATGCACATAAGCTGATATACTTAATAGGTAGCAGACTTTCAAGCCCATACAGTTTGGAGTAGGACAACATGCATAAAAAGGATTATGTGGTCAAAAAATGTAACTTATATAAACTGTGTTACTGTGCAACGTTATTGTGTAGTTTTTTTTTTGGTACCAACACTGGAGAGTAGCCCTGTACCACAACAAATTCCTTGTGTGTGCGCACATGCACACTTGGCAATAAAGATCTTTCTTTTTTCTGATTCTAAAATTCCAAATGTTACGAAGTGCTGATTTATAACAATATTGTAAAATGTTTTATAAATTTACAGTGAAATCCATTTAAATCAATGAAAAAAATCTTATGCAGGGTTAAACTCTATTTTAAGTAGTTTAAAGCAACAAAGATCTGCAGCTGATTTGTGTTGAACACAAACACCAAATCAAACAAAGAGTTGTCACAATAAACATGATATTTAGCACGCATATTTTAAAGTTTAAATGAAAATGAGTGCAGATTATTTTTGACAAAAGTAGTTCAATATTTTCTTTCTTTGCTGAAAGGGATTTGATGTTAAATATTGATAAAATATATGTTTTATTAGTTTTCATAATGGTTTATGAGGACAAAATTATGTATACAGAATGTACTTATAAACTATATTTAAGCTTCTTTGGTAATATGTGGCATTTGACATTAAAATTCATAGAAACTTTTATCATCTGTTTCAGATCTAAATGACCAATAATTGATGGCTACTATACGTTAAAATTATCAAACAATTTTCTTCTTAAGTGCTTCATTTACGAAATAAAATATTGTTAATGTTATTCATTCATTCATCTTCATGTCGGCTTTCTTCCCTTTCGGGGTCGCCACAGCGGAATGAACTGCCAACTCTCTGGCATATGTTTTATGCAGCGGATGCCCTTCCAGCCGCAACCCATCACTGGGAAACATTCACACACACATTCACACTTTAACACTATGGACAATCGTTCTTACTCAATTCACTTATGCCGCATGTCTTTGGACTTGTGGGGAAACCGGAGCACCCGGAGAAAACCCACGCGATCACGGGGAGAACATGCTAACTCCACACAGAAATGTCACCTGCCCCAGCCGAACCTAGAACCAGCGACCTTCTTGCTGTGAGACAACTGTGCTACCCACTGTGCCACCGTGACGCTTGTTAATGTTATGTTACCTCTTATTAGGGCCGAGAACGCCACCAAAGGTGTGTTGTGAAGCCCTATTGTAATTGTAATGATTATTATTATTATTATTCCTCGTCATTCGTCGCAAAACTGACTCCCTAGGCGTGCTCGAAAAACACAGAATTATGTCAAATGGTCTTGGGCTGGCGCCCCCACAAATTCACCCTTCATAAATGGCCAAAAAAATTACATATTTTTATCTATATCTTCGTGCAAGTTCAGCCAGTGTCCACGAAAACAGCCTTGCATGATAAGCTTGGCAGGTTGAACAAAAGTTCCATCACCGGTTGCATCACTGTGACTGCACTCAAACAATGGACTCTACAGCACCCTCTTGAATGTTACAAAAATCAGCTGTTTTAACTCCCTTAACATTTTAGAAAGCCCACCACATTTTGCCCAAAGATCATCCTTGATAAACATGGCAATCTTTCACCTTTGTTGTGATCATAGCATGACAATTGTTTGTGTAGCGTCGCCTGGAAAAAATGCTAATGCCATTTCGACCTAGAAACATGAAAATCAGTACACGTGCATCGCCTCTATACAAGAACAAAAGTCTCTAGCAGGTTTTTGCCAAAATATACAGGGAGTATGCCATTTTGAAAAAAAAAACAACCATTTTGAAAATATAACACCATGCACTTTAACTCCTTCTAGATGAAATGTTCGATTTGGCTGAAAAGTGGTGCAGTTATTCAAAAGGAACTAGGGAAAAAAGTTAAAATGGTCTTGGGGTGGCGCCCCAGCAAATTTCACCCTTCAAAAATGTGCAAAAATTTACATTTTTGTACTGTCTCTTTATTCAAATTAATCCAACTTAACCAAAATGAGCCTGTCAGGCTGACCACAAATATGAGCATCACTGTGACTGTTCTCTAAAAACTGTTTCTACAGTGCCCCCTTAAATGTGACCAAAATCATCATTTTAGTTGTTTTGACCCATTGAACATGTTAGAAAGCCCACTAAAATTTGTCCGCAGATCATGTTCAATAAGTATAGTAATCTAACACTGTCACTGAAATTGTACCTTGGACGACAGCTCTCCAACACCCCCTTAAATGCAAAAAAGCTTAACTCACATTTTAACAAACTCCTCCTGGGAAAATTTCGAGGTTTTGGTCTGGTGACTCTTAAGGTATTATGGACCTAAAGTTATACTTGCTGTGGCACCATAACCAATTCAACCTTTTTAAAACGTATAGGGCTAAAAGGATTTCTTACTGTGGCCCTTACATACTTTATCCAAAAAGCATGACAACATTATGGAATGCTATGCTGAAGTGATGATACACTTTTAGTGCCACATACTGCCTGTATATATTTCTGGCCGTATCTCCACCATACTTCATCCAATGTGCATGAAGAAAATTAAGCAAGATATTCTTGTGATTCTGAACAGATCGACATACTAATCTTATAACACCAACTCTTGGTTTTATATGAGTTGTTTGTGTAACAATATAGATCATCTTTGCATTTAAAACTTTGTATCTTTCAATAATTTGTAAAGTGCCTTTTCACTTTGTTTCGAGCTCTTGACAACAAGTGAAAACTTGTAAGGCCAGGAGGCAGTGCCTTTGGCTCCTGCGGACACATCGTGCGAGGGCCCACCCATCGCTGCTTGCAGCTTTAATTCAATTTATTTTTGTTATTTTGAAAAGAAATGAAGACATAGGCATGACTATTTTGCAAATAAATAAACTTGTAATTAGTCAAATAAATTATTCAAAGAAAAGTTTGGTGTGTGGCTGAAAATATGTCAAACTGTAGGTCTAGACACATTTTTCTACCCTTAAAATCCATCAAAATGTAAGCATTTAACATAAAATATCAGGACCAACCTGAAAAGTTTCCACCTTGTAAAAAAAGCACTTTTTTGGGTGTGATTTTAATTAATTATGTTTTTTGTGCATTTAGTAAAATCACCCCTGGCTGACATCAACAGCCAAAATGTCTTTGACATGAATGGATTCAATGAACTTGTGGGCATCAGTTCAATGATCATGTATTGTTTAGAGGGAATTAAAAAAATCAGAGGATAAATGCATTATGTGCTTCAGGTCACACCAGGGAGCTAGTACAGGCAATACCTTGACCACTGTTATAAACAGTTATTTACATAGCCTACTAAACTAGTATTTTTAAGTAACTCCATGGGAATGTGTGAGTGGTTGGGGAGAATAGGGTCCAAAATTATTTTCTTTCAGGGGACCAAAAAAATGGTAGCTTAAATTCAGGCTTTGCTCTGCCTGCAACTGGTCTCTCTGCCACAAGAACATTTTAGAAAAGGGAGCGTACCATCGATGGAGGGCAGCAGCACTCTGGAGTGGTCGTACGAGATGACATTTGCGTATCTGTTCTTTGGTTTGTTCACCTCCAGGTTCGAATGCTCCCAGGTGAACTGCTGACCGGGATCAATCGACTGTGAGAATGAAACAAAAAGACAAAATCATTGTTAATAAATGATCATTATTAATAAAAGCACTAATGAGCATCATTTCCAACTCAACATTTTAGTTAGAGATAGATGAGCAACCTCATCCAGCAGCAATGAACATTGAACAAATAAATGAATCTGTATGTGAAGCTGCAGTTCCTGGTATATGGTTTTCCCAGGACCAGGTTTTGCAAAGCACCCAACAAAAAAAAAATGGCTTCAGCCATATTAGCACTTTAGTGCAAAGATAGACTTTATTAGTGCAACAAGAGTAAAAATAAATAAATGTATTAAAATTAAAAAATCTTTCATGCAATAATGTACCACTTCTAGATCAACTGGTTCTCTGTATCAGCCTCTAAACTTCTTTTATCCTTCTTTTATCTTACTGGCCCAACTTCTTATTAGGATGAGAGTCATAATTAAACACTTCTATAATTTGATTGTTCCATCAAAATAACTTCATCAACCTTACACTGTATAAACAATCACCTCTCTGTTTTTCTCTATAGTTTCCATTCCGATCTTTTACAGGGCGTCCCCTACTTTACAACTTTATGTCCCCTACTTTTACAACAAGTTCAGCTGCCTCCCTCTGGAGTCCGAATGGTACGGTGGGTAACGCCATAAGTCTGCGCCATTTCTTCGCTCTGTTTTGCTCTGGTTTAACTGTTAATCTCCCTAACAAAAATCCCTATTTTTCCCAAATAAACTATAAAACAAGATGAAAGTGTATGCGGCTTCACTTTTGAGAGTAACTGTTACTACGAGTAGATGTGAGTTTGACTAAACCAACAGAGTATGTGTGCACTCATGCTGCCATAACCAGAGACTATGCCTTACGTCTGTGTGTATGTGTGTGCTGTCAGCGTAAGCAGGGAAGATCACCTCTTCACACTGTATAAAGCAAATAACAGACGATGTAAGAGATTGCATATTGTCTCTCCCCTAATGTAAGTCGCTTTGGACAAAAGCGTCTGCCAAATACATAAACGTAAATGTAACACTAGATATCCAATAAATCAATAATTAAACACAAGCGAATGAAAGAATGAACAGATGTAGATACAAATGTATCGGCATGAGTAGTGAAATGAACAATTGGTGATTAGATTATTATTTTAAGGAAATATGTAAGCAACCAAATGGACAAATGCAAACAGCATAAAATAAGAAATTGCACCTACAAGAAAGTCAGATTAATTCTTCACTTAATACAAAAATGAATGATAAACTGCGCTTTAAAGCATTCTTTCTCTCTCTCTCTATGTGTGAGTGTTTGTGTATGTGTGTGTAAGTGTACGTGTAAATGTGTGAATGAATGAACGGCAGTGTTTGCAGGGAGCAGTGTTTTCTACTGAAGCTCTTTAGAGCAGCTCTGACCTGCTCTTCAGGCTTCTGCACCGCTCGCACTTTCTCCACGTTTACTTTAATAATGAAATTATTCAAATCATTTCTTCTCTGCAGTGGAGGGAGAAAATGAAGAGATGATACCAATCTGCCTGCGAGCAAAAGAGCGTTTGACGAGTTTCACATTAGAGTTTCTGAGCGAAGCACGCTGAATGGAAATGAACGGCTCAAGAAAACAGCTTTGAATAGAGGCTAAAGGCACAGCTCTCCTCACAATGAAAACACCATAATGAATTCTTCTAACTGATTAAATAACACAAACGAGGTGAGTGAGTGACCGAGTGAGTGAGTGAATGAATGAAAAAGTAAAAGAATGAAGAAATGATTGAATGAAACCAATGTCAGTGAAGTGTAACCTCATAATGTAGGAAAGCTGGAGATGACAGACATTTAATGCTCTCTCTCTCTCTCTCTCTCTCTCTCTCTCTCTCTCTCTCTCTCTCTCTCAATCTGAGTAGCAGTAAAGCGTCACTAAAGAAGACAAATCTGGGTTTAAATCCCGCTCTTTCTGTCCGGATCCGCTGAAATACTGCTGCTGAACTCGACTGATTCATTGTGCCGAGGAAATTGCTTTCTGAGCTCATGCAAAACCACCACAGAATGACAATCACATGTATGTGTCCCAGCAAAGAGAAAGAAACCGAGCAACCAGAAAAAACACAGAGGCAAGAATGAACACAGTACAGGACTAACATCTTGTGAGAAATCCAGAATTAAACCAGAGCAAATCCCACAGGAAAATCAGAAAACAAACAGAGCGAAGCCACATTAACACAAAGAACAAACAATAATAGCCATAATAAAAAAACAAACAAAAGAATTAAACCAGGATAACTCCAAAAGTCAGAGTTAAGGCAGATCAAAACACATAAAACAAATGGCAGAACAATCTTAACACAAAGAACAAATTATAATATCATAGTAAAAACAAACAAACAATAAAATCAGGACAAAACCACAAGTGAAAAATTAACTGACAGTAAATTCACCACATACCCATAGGGGGGCCAAAAGAAAAGCTTTCTTTTGTGCAGTGAATTTACAAAACACTACCTATTTAAGCTATTGAAGTGGATTCTCAGGCTCCTCCTCTGATGCTTTGGAGCCAAAACCCTATCTTCTTACCCCTATTTGTCCTGTACAAAATTTGCTCTGTCTGAATGTTTTACTTTAAACAAAACCTAGAACCTGATGTGTAATAGCATTTTCCTCTGTTAGTTTTCTTCTTCACTCAACATTTTGCAACAATTTCCTTATACCACATCTATGAACAATTAACAATTTCAGACAATAATTTT
Organism: Danionella dracula; assembly: GCA_900490495.1. Taxonomy (NCBI): domain Eukaryota; kingdom Metazoa; phylum Chordata; class Actinopteri; order Cypriniformes; family Danionidae; genus Danionella; species Danionella dracula. The sequence continues at coordinate 28,281 of UELW01000832.1, read as the reverse complement.
CAGGAATCTGGGGTGATTGCATCATGATAAATCAGCCCAGACTATCTGAAGGCAAATCTGTTACTCCTTTACAAATTAATTTAAAGCTCCTTTAAATTCTTCTAGCTCTCCCTCTCATTCAGTATCAGTGCGATTTGTGCTATGTTGTTGGATGCGAGAAAAGGACTGGACCCAAATGCAGGTACAATATAAGATTTATTGAAAGCTCTATACTTGTAAACATAACAAATAAGGTAGAAGATGGTTCAGAGTTGAGAGAGAGCTTGACTCCAACGAAAAACACCCACAACGGAAAACTCAGACAGTCCAAACAAAATCAAAAGTCTTCTCACTTAGCCTGCGGGGAGAGCGAAGGTAAGGTAACAGTCGAAGAAGTTACACTAAAGCACGCCAGCAAACAAGACGGACAAGGCATTAGCATAGTGAAAGTAGAAGTGCAGTGGCACGATAGCAGGAGATCACTGAATACGCTGACAAAAGGGAGAGGACGAGACAGAGTAGATAAAGACATACAAACAAGTCACAACAGGAGCGACTCAGGTAATTAGAGACACTGATTTGATGCACACAGTCAGGTGTGAGAAATCAGAGAGCACCGGGAAAGCGCAGAAGTACATCACAGAGCCCCCCTTTTAACGAGCGCCCTTAGGTAGAACACCGGATGAATCCTAGCCAGGTAACTCGGAAGACGCAAGTGCACCACAGTGGGACTTATGACTTTGAAGAAGGAGAAGGGACCAATAAAGTGCGGAGTGAGTTTTCAAGAGGGAGATTTAAGGGGTAGGCTGTGAGTGGACAACCAGACCTTCTGTCCACAAACATAGCAGGGGCTGGTATGCGGCGACAGTTAGGGGAACGACAGATGTTTTCATGTGACTTGAGTAATGTAGCTCTGACTAGCCGCCCGGTTCGTCTGACCCGTAGGTATGAGCACTTCCACAGATGGAACAATATCTACTCTCTCCTGTTCAGAAAAGAGAGTATCTGGTACCCTAACCAAGAGTGAAACAGGGAGACTTCTGTGGAGGAGGAAGGAAGGCCATTGTAAGCATATTTTGCCTAAGCTAGTTGACCACACCAAGAGTCTGTGTTCTTTCTAATCAGGCAACACAAGAGATGACCCAGATTTTCATTGGCTTGCTCTGACTGGCCATTAAACTGGGGATGAATCCCAGACGAAAGACTCAGAGAGGGGCCTATGAGCCGACAAAACTCTCTCCACGTGAATTGGAATAACTCCTGGATGGGCAGCGAGCTTAAATGAGTGAACCCAGTGCAAGACCGCGGCTCTGACTGACCCGGGTACGAACGCTGAGCAATGTGGATTCTTGCTCCAGAGCATATTTCACTGTCTCCTCAATACCCCATTGTAGACCTCCAGGATAAATTTGGAAGGAATTATCGGCTCAGTAGCAGACCTCTGTAAAGCATTGAATTGGTGTAAAAGGGCATCTGGCTTGGTGCTCTTACAGCCTGCTCGGAACGAAATGGTGAAATTAAATACCACAAAGAAGAGCATCCAATAGGCTTGCTGAGCGCCAATTCGCTTAGCGGAGATAATAACTTGTAACACCAGGATAGGAACCCTGCTCCTCGAGCGCTAGGCAAATTTCTAGAAATTCAAGGTTGCCGACATCCTAGTTATGCTCGGCTGGTGAGAGACATTGGGAAACAAATGCACAAAGATACCCTTTACCATCTTTGGCCAAGCGCTGTGACAGAACAGCTCCCAGTCCAGTCTCAGAAGCATCCACCTCCACAATTAACTGGTTCTGAGGATCTGGAATGGTGAGAAGGGGAGCGGTCGTGAACCGCTTTTTGAGAGTCGAACGCACGCTGAGCCTCTTCTGACCAGACAAAATGATGTTTAGAGGACATGACCACATTACAAGTTTGGGAAATCTGACTGACACCGCGATTAAAGCGTCGATAGACGTTAGCGAAGCCCAAAAATCATTGGAGAGCCACTTGGTTCGAAGGACGAGGCCATTCAGCGACTGCAGTTACCTTTGCAGGATCCTTGCTTACCCCCTTTCTGACACAATATACCCCAGAAACTGTACCTTACTGGCATTAAAAACACATTTCTCTGCTTTCCGAATAATTTATTCTCGAGCATATCTTGCAACACAATGCGGACGAGCAGTGTATGTGTGGCGAGATCAGGTAAAAAAATGTAAATGTTGTCTAAGTAGACAAACACAAAGACATTTAATATGTCACGCAAGACCTCAATAACGAGTGCCTGGAACACAGCTAGAGCACTAGCCAAATCGAAGGGAAACACATTGGCCAGTCAGGGAAACCCGAGCACAACCAAAGTAAGCAGTGAGTGAAAAACATAACACATGATAGACTCATGATGACTGCCAGACCCAGATAATCTCACTGGACTGCTCTTTATCTGTGGCAATTGTGTCCATTGTGGGCGAAGATGGAGACAGGCTGCATCAGTTGATGCAAGCTGATCCCAACGCCCTTGCCAAAATTAGCATCAATGAAGTTGAGCTCTGCCCCTGAGTCGCTCAGGGCGTGGCTGGTGGTAGGCTTCCCTCACACAGAAAGATAGACAGGAAGCTCCAGTCGGCTTCTAGGAGAGCCGGAAGTGGTCGGGGACTTGTTAGCTGTCACCAGACTATTTTCTTTTTTCAGAGCCCTTTGTGCATTTGACTACATCTTTTCTTGCCCTAACAATAATAGGCAAATGCAATATAGCACAGTGAGTGGAAAAGTAACATGGTCCTAATTACATAATAGAAACATCCTGAAGGAGTTTTTGTGGTTAGGGTTTGTCAGTGAACTTTAAATCCGGGTCAGGCATATTCAAAGCCGTTGTTAATAATAAACATTGTGTTTCAAAAGTTACAAAAGGTGCAGTGCTAGTCTAGAGGTAGCCAATTTTTATTCTAAATGCATTAAAAAAGGCATGATATAGGATTTTAACTGAGCACATAACTAAGCTTTAGGCTTTGGCACTATCTAGACTAGAAACCACTCTTCTGGCAGGACTTTCTTGTGCATTCACACCTCAGCAGATGATCCAGAACTCAGGAGCTACTCTGATCTTCAAAATATCAAACCTAGCCCATGCTACTCCCCTCATCATCACTCTTCACTGGCTCCCCATCGCAGCTCATGTTAAGTTCAAATCACTGATGCGCACCTACAAAACTTTTACTAAATAAAGTTGGACAGACACTGTGTGAATTTCTTTTAAATTTTGCCATGATGTTTCAGACAGCTAATCAATTCTGCTGAATCCTATTTAGTGACTCCTGCTGTGTACCTAAAGTAACGAGCAGTCATTAACAACTGACAACCAGCTCCCAACCCACGATTGCATGATCACATGAAAATCAAATCGGTTTGAAATCCTGCTCACTTTTTTTGAGGACATCACAATGTTAAAGCAGCGCTATGAGCCGATATAACATAGCATCTCACTCTGCTCACGCGCTAACACGCCATTTCCTTGTCCGTACACGTTTTTTCTCTTTCTTTTTAATCGCAGTTAGAAAAGCAGCAACACTAACAACTTTCAAAAAGTAAATTAAAACTCTTCTTTGTGAGCACCTAAAATAATCACAATAGTTAAAAATCATGAAAAATACGGTAAAAAATAATACCATAATAAATGCAGATTATTTAGTCTTAATAACCAGTTTAAAACTAGAGTAAGACCATAAAGACCAATACCCGACTGAAACTAGATATAAACCAGACCAAAACAGATTTAGAAAGAAGAGTAAAATCCAAAATACATTTAGGGTAAAACCAATGTGCAAACCAAACTAAAATCTGAATAAAACCAAAGCAAATCCAGAATAACAACATAATCAAATTAGAATAAAGTCCAAATAAAATCTGATTAACAGCAACATAAAACTAGAATTAAATCAGGACACAAATAAATTCCAAGCATAATGAAAGCCGAGTTCATGCACTATCTGATGGCTTCAAGATCTAGAGATCACCAGGATGCTTCTGACCTTTCCTTTAGCGCTGTGTTAAACAGCGAAAAGATAACAACGGTGAACATTTTACTAGAACAGAGCGAGAGATAAAATCACAACTGAACACGACAGTTATCCATTTAAAACAAACACCCACTCTCGTCTGTGCACCTGCTGCACACAAACACACATTTTTGATTAAATAATCACAAAAGGACATCATTCGAATAAAAAGCTTTGCATTTCAAGGTTTTGACAGACGAACTGAAAATGGGGATTGAAAAGATTTCAGTAATTGATCACTTTTTACCAATAAATTGCATTGTAAACAATTTTTCTCTGACAAAAGAGCTCTAAAGAGAGATGTAAAACCAAGGCAACGGACTGATGTATTGTTTGTAATAATGTGTATTGTAATAACGTTAAAATGTATCTGTTTTTAACCATTTAATGACTGAGGATTAATCTGTCACTTTCTACATGGGATCAATACTGAACAAGAATAGAAAAGACCTGACCTCATACTCCTGTGAGAACTTCAGGTTGTCGTTGGCTTTGAGGCGCTCGATGTGGTCGGCCAGCTCCAGGATAGGAATGGGAGGATGATTGGCCATTCCTGTAGATGGAATAAAAGAAAGAGTTGAAGAGGTCAAAGAAAGGGTCAGCAGGAGCTTGGTTGACAAACAAGGACAAGCCATGTACTATGAAAGTGAGGTGAGGTGTATTCATTTGGTCAGTGAGCCTGAGCCAAGCTGCCACATGCAGGTGAAAACTGAGCACAGAAGCGGCGCAGAGAAGCCCTTCAATCACTTGCTTATTCGCTCATTCATCCATGTATTCATTCATTCATTTGCATATTCAATGATTCAGCCCTTCATTTGTTTATACTTCTATTCTTGCATTAATTTTTTCTTATTCATTCAATCATTTATTTTCATTCATTCATTTAATTTTCACCATTTATCCATCCGTTAAATTGCTTATTTTTTTCATTAGTTCAGTCACCCTCCCATTCTTTAATGAATTCATCATGCCATCCATTATTTAATTTGTTTCATCCAGTCATTTATTTTGTCAATCCTTTCATTGTTTTATTTAGTTTCTTATTCGCTCATTCATTCCTCCTTCCATCCTTTAATTCATTAATTCTATCCTTACAATTGTTTGCTTATTCACCCATTCTTTTTTATTTGTTTGTTTGTTCTTTCATCGTTTTATTCTTCATTTCATCTTTTCATTAATGTGTTTGTTATTTGCTCCTTCATTTTCATTCGTGTCTCCTTTCATCCTTTCACTTATTATTTAGTTTGATTTTTGTTTGTTTTAATTTGTTCATCTTTCCATCCTTTTTCAATGATCAGATTATCAGTTCATCCATTCATTGATTTCTTTATTCACTCATGTGTTCATACATTTTTTTCTGTTTCTTCATTCATGTATTTGTTAGATTGTTCAATCATTCATTTGTTGATTCCTGTCAGGGATCTAAGTTTTATTTTTATTTTTTAAAACCCGGCCATTATCTTTCTTGTATTTTTTCATTCAGTCCTGTTCATTTCTGTCTTTGAGTTTACGCTTGGTCACAGTATGAAAACAGCTCCATTGACAACGATACAACGATGCGAAACCGGAAGTTACAGCCTACGGAGAGAGATTTCGAATTGCACTCAGACAAAAGTTCAGCTGAATTTAACTTTGACCTGTGATACCATATCAAATGGTGATAATACTAAGCACAGATTGGAGAGGTGAGAGACCATGTGTTAACAGAAATCTTGTTAAAAAAAAAGAAGCTTTTTTTTAGGGCTTCTATATTGCTGCTGCTGAAACCTGCTGCTGTTGGATAATTTATATTTAGAGCTTGATCTTACTTAAAAAGTGCTACCTGCTAGTAGAGCTACGCTGCAGCATGGCCATGCAGTGGCGTCGGAGATCTCAACAGCTAAATAGTCTGACCAAGGCATTGTTTACGTTGTGTCTTAATTAAGTTTTCACATTGTCTTGTTAGTTTTAGTAGCTGATCAGGAGTCTTTGCACATGCCGCAGCTCATTATCTCCTGATCAGGCTCCCTTTTTAATGCCTTTTTTCCTTTAGTTATTTGTTGCTGCATTAGTTAATATCAGCCCCTGTGTCCTATAAATGAATTCTGTGGTTTTTAGTTTATGGTTTTGTTCAATCTTATTATAGTGTTTTTTGTTAGTTTTTTGTTCTGTATTAGATAGTTATTTAGTTAATTTAGGGTTTCCCAATCTTGGGTACATTTTTCTGTTAGTTTAGAGTTTTACATATGAAGAGTTATTTTCTTGGACCCCTGGCTGCTGTGCATTTGAGTTAATTTGATTTCAACATTTCTTGACAATTCCCTCATTCAATCATCCTTGCATTCCTTCATTTCCTTATTCATACATTGCTTTATTTGTCCATTTGTTTCTTCTTTCAAAAATGAATCTATGTATTCAGTCATTCAGTTCCCTGATTCATTTGTTAATTCTTTCTTTCATTCATGTGTAGTTTTCTCATTCACCCACCCATCCATGAGCTGCTTATTTGTTTGCCCCTGAAAGCACTAGCATAGTGGAAGGATGTACGTGGGCAGAACGTTCAGGGTTGGAGTTGATGACCATTTGAGCTGATGACCATACTATGAGATGATAGCCTGGATTCATCGTTAGAAATGACATTTTTTAGACATGACAACTCTTGGAAGGTTTAGAAAATGTTTAAAATAAGTGGAAGACAGTTGTGTCACAATTGAGGAGACATTACTCCAGACGGACTATCCTTGCTCTTAAAATTGTGTAAGAATATCAGCTGTGTGTCTCTTGTCTCTTGCACACATGTATATGAGTGTCACCTTCTTTGACAAATTTTGTTGATCTTTCTTTCTTTTTTCTTTCTTTAAAATCTTACAGAATTTTTACTCCCATTCAATGCATATTTGATATACTTCCTCTCCTTTCTAATAACCTCGTTCCATTATTTCCATGTTTCAACCTATTTCTTCTTTTTTCTTTCCTTCCTTCCTTCCTCTCCCCCTTCCCTTAATTTCTCCAACCCTCTTCCTTTTGTTCAGCAGCACCAAAATATGTATTCCTTTACTTAATTCTACTTTCATCCTTTTATATCTTCTGAGCTTTCAGTTCCTGTTCTTCCCCCATCTTTTTTGTACTTCTGATGCTCCTATTTTCTTATTTCTTCTTTTCCCATCTTTCTTTTTCTTTCCGCTTTTCTTCGCAAAAAATAACTTCCCTCTAATATTCTCATCCTCTTCCATGGTTTAGACAAATTTTTAAAAGCAAATACTGTTTTAACTCAAACACAGCGAAGATGAGTCAGATCTGACCAGACTCCTGAATTGCGTACTTTTAATAATCCAAATGTTTTGTTTATAATTTTTTTTTGTTCAAACATCTCTGCATTTCATTTATCTGCTGATGGAAAGAGAAAGACCCCAAAAGCACTTCTGGACTGTAAGCCCTGTGGCATGCTTTAGTTAATTGCTAATGAATTCTACAATCTTAGATTGCAATCATCCACGCTTGGAAAGAAACGCAGTAAAAACAAGAGCTCATATGCTTCAAAGAAAAGATGAAAGTTTCAGAGCTGAGAATTATGCTGAGTATTCTACTGAGAAGGTGGACAGTGATCAATGTTTTAAATGTATTGTTTACTTCCTGATTCATAGCTGGTTTCAGGATTTTCAAAAAGATTGTAAGCATCTGATTGGTTGATGTTGTTAAACAGAATAACTCAATCAGAGCAAGGATAAAGTCTCATGGTTGAACTGTTCATTATTAAGTGCATCATTTGAGAGAGGAGCAGAAGGAGATGACCAGACAGAGTTGCATGTAGAGAAACAAGAACAACTAACTTGACAAACGAAGGTTACTGGGGTAAACTGAAGAGGCGAAACCTGCAAAGGAAGAACGGATGGGGTAAATCATAGCAATGAATGTTAAAACAAGCAAATGTGAAGAACAGAGGCAGAGGAGACACAGCCTGAGGCATCTTGCTTGTTCGTTCAAATGCTCTACTCATGTCTGCGAAACAGTGAGCACAAAACTCTACACCCTAGTGTTGTTGATAAACCTGACAATTTGCTCATGCTTAGATGAGTCTCACTGACATAGAGTAACACCAAAGGGTCAACCTAATTTACCCATACAAAGAATTCATTTTACATTCTTTTCCATTTCCTTCTCTGATCATCAAACACTGGAATTTAAACATTGATTGAACTTTTGCTTAAAAGTGGTTACAGTAGGAGTTCATTTTTTAACCGTTAGGTCTATTTTTAGTACTCAAAGAGCGTTATTGAACCACTAAGGCAGGAATCAACAAACAGCAGCCAGAGGTCTGTATCCATTTGAAACGTTGATGTCAGTATGGTTGTGAGCATTTATTACCCTGCAGACTCAAAACATAGTAAATTATCATTAAACAAAAACACATCTCTTAATTCAGTTTTTTTCAAGTAAGTTATAGCATTCAACCATATTAGAGAGCATTACAGAACATTAAGTATTAATTAAACAATACATTTATTTTCAGTAATGTATTATTTTCAATTGTGTTTTAGACAAGATAAAAAAGTCTAAAGAAAGGTTAAAATGTTTTTTTGTTTTGTTTTTATGTTTCAAGGGGGTACAATATCTTGAATGAAACATTGAGTGGCCAAGATGACATATGACAGGAGACATCGCTGGTTTTTAGCAGTCCAGAGACAAGATCAGAAAACACTCAATTCAATATGAGCTTGAGTATTGTTTGTTGAAGTTTTTTTTTGTTGAAGGAGCTTTATCGTAGATGTCTGAACATCAGAAGTGAGCCCGAGGGAGATTGCTTGAGCAATAAGAGAGTTTAAAGGGGAACCCAATGCTTTATACTCCCTCAACACCCACGACGACACATGCTCAAGTTAAAAAGAACTCCAGCACTTCAGCAGACCTCTGGGGATAGATGCTCTCAGATTGAATCTGAGATGTTTTTGAAGATTTGTGATGGTTTGGGGAGTCCAGTGATGCAATTTCTTGTTTTTTTTTATAATGATGGGGATCTCATTGACAACTGGAACCATTAGGGTTGTATTTTTAACAAGTCTGAGTACACAATGACTTGTTAGGGTAAGTGATTTAAGTTAATATAAAGTTGGCTCAAAGCTCCAGCTGAGCAAGTGTCTCTTTGCTTCAATCTGAATTCACTAGTTGACTATGAAAACAATCGTTTGAATTTAACAATGATATGATTTATAAAAAAAATACATTTTTATTATGGCATTTAAATATAATTGTTCAACTAACATTTTTCTATTCTTACAATTATTGGCAAATACTATTTTGAGACAATCTTGGAAGATCCATAAAAGTGTTAAATGTGGTATTGTCTTTCAAGCCAGTAATAGACAGAAGTGTCCAGTTCTATGCCCATTTTAATCTATATGAGAAAGATTAAAGATTTAGCTTTGAGGATCCGCTGACATTCTAAGCTATAACTGTTCTCATGGTTGATCAATGAAAGTTGCTTTTGGGACAAAAAAAGAGCACTCTCATGTCGACCTCACAACAGGAAACAGCTAAGAAGAAGAACAGCCAGAGAAGAAGACTTGCGGGCAAAGAGAACACAAACAGAAGAATGACAAGAAAGAAGCGCCAGAAAGAAAAGAAGGGAACGTGGACAGTGAGCTGCTGGAGCTCAGATTCCTGGCTTTTGGGGAAGTACATCTATGGTGGCATACAAAATGTATAGAAGTATTTCTACATTTTCTTGAGAGTGTTAAAAGATTAACATGTAACCTAAAAATAAGCATGAACCAAAAGTATCAAGGTAGAACTAGAAGGATGAACAACCTGAGAATTAATTAAGCAATATTAATTTTCATCACACCAAAAAAAGAAACTCGGAAAAAAAGAGTAAAACGATAGACAATCATTGCAAAGACAGAAATGGCGACATGCTTGTTCATCAAGCGTGAGTTTGTTTGTTTGTTTGCTTGCTTGCATGTTTGTTTGTTCTCTGAGGGCTTCAGAACAGAAATTGCTCTGAAAAAGCTCATGTTTTCACTGCAGAGGAGGCTTGTGAATAGCGGAGGAGCAGAAGCTGCTCTCTGATAAGCGGTTTGCATAACAACAGCCTGCGTGCAGCAGAAAAAGAGGCCGTTGCGCTGCGCTTCTTTCATCTCGGGGCTGATAGAAGAGGGCATTAGCTAATGGAAGCAGCAGGAGAGATCTGCCATCCTGCGCCTCTCAAGACCCATTACCAGCCACACTCACAATGAAACTGCCATTCGCACAAACGCAAGCCAGCCACATCAAGCACCCTCCAGATGAAAATTGAGATTGGGAAAGGAGAGGGGTGTTGGGGGGGATGGGGGGGGTTGGCGACTGTATGATGGCATCAAGGGTTTTGAAGAGAGGAGGGCTAATGCAGAGGCAGATCTGGCTGAGGAGAGGCATCTTCATCCTGTCGAGAGCTGCCTGAAGGGAAAAATGGAGGATGCAAAGCTTCTCTAAGAGGCTGTTTGCCAAAGAGGGGCGCGAGCCGTCTAATAAAGAGGCGCTGAGAGCATTGAGTGTAGGGAACATCACTTTTCAGAGCGTACTGCAATGCTAAGCTGACATGTGAATGCTAGCCATGACATGTCTTTTCTGTGGGTGAATATCAAACAAGCTGTGAGCATTGGAAACGACCTCTGCTGAAAATTGCATGAAATTAGCCACCATTTCAAATTTCTGTACCAATAGCTTGTTGGAGTAGCTAGTGATTAAATATGGGGTAGCTGATACATTTATTCAAAGTAAAGGGGGCTTTTATTCGTTGTGTGTCTGGAGCAAACACAAACATATACATAAACTTGTAACTTTTAAAAATGCATTAGCCTTGGAACAGGTGATTTTACAGAAGGTTAGAGCAGGGTCACGGCACCAATGACCAGTAATAGGAATTGTTTATTGTTGGGAAACATAAATAAATAACCTTCCTAATTCAACTGAGTAATTTAATAGTCACTTTTCTAAAATGAGGACATTTCACAGTTACCGACAATAAAACTGCTATGTTACTGCTGAAGTGTAAGACACTGAGGGACACTCAACGAAGATGTAAGCCGCGGGGCTACACATTTTGCAACTACACATTTTGATGTGCGGTCTAGGATGTTTTTTTCTTGGAAGGTTTTTTTCCTCAGCAGAACAATTGAGAAAACGAGCTACAATGCGATGGAAATCAGGGATTGTATACATCTCTTTACAAGATCATACACTCTTTACTAGATGTCCATAAGTGTTGCTTAAGGTGGTTAATTGAGACTGTTGTAGCAGCACTATATTTGGACTGATGAATAATGCAAAATAGCAATGCTAATTAATAGCTAGCCAAAGCATAATATAAGGAAGGTTTTTTTTTATTTAGTTGGACCCCATCGTCCAGTGTAAAATGTGGCATTAGCCATGAAAGCATCACAAAAATCAAACACTCAAAAGCCAGACAAGGCAGTCACTCCTCCAACCTATCACCTGGGGAGCAAAGCAAAGGTACGATTGCAAAATAACAGAAGCACACTAGACAGAAACGCTAGGTTGACTAAAGTAGATGCAGCAATGAAAATTACATACAATAATTCAGTGACTAAATTAAAACAGGGAAGAGCTTAAATAAAGGACCTAATGATTAACAGCAAACAGCAGATGGCTGGATTAAGCAAAATCACAATCAATTGGTTAATTATAGAATGCAAGTAGAACACAAGAGGAGGGAAACCCACATCAATATTGTGATAGAAAGAGAGTGAAAGTGATCACTGTTTTTCACTTTGACCAATCACAGAGCTTGCACTCTGCGAGACAATGACACAAAGTTATAAATTCGGTGGCAGGTTTCGCAAAGGGGTCAGCAAGGAGTTATGCAAATGCTTAGCGTTTGTAAAGGGCAATTGCAAAAAAGCTTGACACACAAGTATAGATTGGGCTTAAGTGAGAAAAAACTGAAAGTTATCTCACCACTCATTGCTAATATTCCACAAATGTTGGAACTACCGGCAAGTATTCAAGAAACAGGATGAGTGTGAAAATAACTCTTTTTAAGTTTAAGTACTTACAAGCTTTGACATGCTACCTTCCAAAAACGCACATCCTGGTTTAAACGCTGCAGCCATGGTTCATTTTGCCATTCAGATTCAGAATTGGATTCTGGATTATGATCATATGGCTGGATCTAATTATCAGCTGCGATTGATTGTATTTCAGCAGCAGTGTGCGTTTGTGTTAGAAAAAGCATTAGCCAAAGGTAGCGTTCTTGTCTGCATAATGATCTGAGTTTGGCTATTCCCTAAAAACATGATTCAGGGAGGCTGGGAATGCCGTCAGCAACTTCTATCCCTGTTGTGCATTGCTTTTAGGGTTTAAGGCTTCATTTATATGCTGGGAAAAAAAAAAACTTTTGTCACATGAGGGTTTTGTTCATGAATCACAGCGGCATCCGCTCACCGGTTGGCTCAAAACAATTTGAGCCAAGTTTTACATGTGTCTGGCACTGACATACCGTATGTGGGCAAAACATGCTTCAAGTCTAAGGGTCATAGAACAGCTCCATAAATTAGGATAATTTTTTTTGTCTAGAGAAGAACTATTGTGATCTTTTATCTCTGCTTTCAGATGTGTTTTCAGCCCTGGAATCAAAGGAGGTTTTCAGGAACCACAGCTCTGATGTGTGTTGTGCTCTTCCTAATTTTGTTCTATGTCTAATATACTGGGTCGAGGTAACATATTGTCTCTCACCTATCTTGAGAAATGGTCAAACTTATGTTGAAGCCATTGGAGTCACACCATCAAATGTTGCTCCAAGATGTTTTTTCCACAGCACTGAGCATGTCTCGCAGCAGTTTTTCAGAAAGACAGACAGATAAAGAGTGCGTTTCGAAGTGTGTGTATCCGATTGCGGCACAAGCCGGTCCCTTTGGCTGCAGGTTTTCCTCTGAGAAACTAATGGAGTGACTGTAGTCAGCTTGGAAAATAAATCTATAGGTCTTCACGGCTGGCTGCCTACACTTTACCTCCTTCAGCAAGGTCAGGGGAGAGCACCCCCCCTACACACACATGCTCGCACCTCTTTCACACACCACTGCGTTCAAACACAACTACTCCAATGAATGCATGTCTGAGTGAGAGCAATGATTCAATGACACACAGTATAAGTGAGGAATAATGGAGGACAGCTCTTGAAAAGAGCCCAGATCAGAGGCTGACCATGCTGATGTGGATTATTTCAAGGGATTCTTGAAATAAGTTGTCCCTTATTGAACCTCACAGATAACAAACCACCAGACTCTGTCCGGTGAGACTGTCCATCTGCCATCACGCTCAGTTCCCTTTTTACGTCCTTCTTTTTTGCAATGTGACGAGGGAAGTGACACCCCATGTAAGGACACTCCTAAATGCAAAGATTTCTGAGGGCCACACTTCAGATGAAGGTTTTAGATTTACCCAAAAGCAACACATATAACAGTATGGCAGCAAATATAAGAAATAAGAGCTACTAATGTGCATTCCTTTGAAATTTATATTGATTTTAAAATTTTGAGGCTATTGTTAAATTATACTCACTCAAATATGTCTTTTACAGTGGAATTTCTTTAGGAAAGTTACTCTATGTACGAGCATTAGTGCATGTCACCGACGCTGATTTACATGATTCAAGAGGTGATATTTAACTCTTTTTTACAGTTTATTTGGCATAAACTTATGTTCTTTGTGGTATGTATCATGTTGGAACTACTGACGATGATAGATCTAGCATACCGTTATTGTTAGTATTGATCTTTCACTTATTCAAAGCAACAAACTGTCACTTATTCAAAGATTTTAAATAGTAATCAAATTAAAGAGAAAATCAAGGGAAGCAGTAAAGATAATAGTCACCTGAGATGACTCAGGAATCTGCTTGACTCTGGCAATGTCTCATTTCAAGCTGTTCATGGGACAATAGACCCGCCTCCAGACACTCGTCTAACCCCGAGTATGGGGATTTACAAGATTGAAGACTTTATAATAATTACATAATAACTTTATAATAATCATTAATTAAGCAGTAGCAAATTGTTAATGAATAATTTATATAGCATTGTTTCTATGTTAAACTAATATTTATTAACTACTTACAAATTTGTACTAAGTGCTTTAGTCTTGGTTTATAAGCATTTACACACACGCTTAACATTAAATTCATACTTCAATGCAGATCAGTTAATCGTTTATAAATTAAAATTGTCAATTAAAAGAAAGAGTTAGTTATTAGTTGGCATTATGGAATTATTAATGCTTCATAACGAATGCTTCATTAACACATAATCCTACTGTTACTCATCATTGCTTCAGGTCATTTTAATACATTTTCTAGCTACCAGTTAACTGTTTTTGTGAGTTCATCTAAAGTGGGGACTTTAGATAAATGCTTTAAATAAAGGCATACATATTTATTACTTTAGATGAGCTCACAAAAACAGCTTTACAAGAAATAAATAGTAAGAAATGAATCATAGTGTGTAGATATTACACCAATACCTTAAAATATATTAAGTCTCTTTTTTTCTGCCATTGGTTTGAATTATTTGCTATGTCTAGGGTGTTTTTTTTTGTATCTATATTTGTAATTGTGATTGGAATGTATGGCAGATGAGCTGTAAAAATGCACCAATCTTTGTCTGCTTGCTTTACTGTAAAATGTGATTTTAATTTTACACTTGTGAATCCAGACTCACGTATAAGCTTTCTATCTGTCTTTTCTTCTCTGTCTCTCAGTTCACCAAACACTGCAGATTTTCATTCATTTCATATGGGTTTAGACATTTTAGGAGAGGGTGGAATCACTAGACTATTGTTTAACAGCAGAAGGAGAACATTAACTATCCCAGAAAGTACTAACTTATTCTTTGTTCCATAGGCTCTCTGTGAAATTTCTCCAGAAACTGCAATTATGCTCGATCACCCCAGTTTTCCAATAATTACACTGTATAGCCATCATTACTATCCAGCAGTGCTGGACCATGGTGTTCATCAGACAGGCACAGCTAGCCAGCGGATTCCTTGGCAGTTGCAGATCTCCTTTATTTATCCCCAAGGGAAAACTTTATAATTGCAGACAAATTCCAACAAGCCACAAAAACTTTAGTCCAATTAGGCAATATAAATTAAAAGTACAGTGGTCTCTCGCTATATCACATTTCAGCTTTTGTGCCCTCGCTATTTCACCGATTATAATTTGTAATCTCTGGTGCCAACTAGGAGTAGCCTGGAGCGCTCACTCCCCTTTCGCTCGAGCTGCATCTCCCTCTTGCTTGAAGATAGACTGACTTGGGTGTTGAATTACTTCGTGTTATGGCAAGTTGTTGATGACAATCGTTTGTAATGACTAATTTAGAAAAATAATTGAAATGGGCATCTGTGTGTCGGAAATGGGGAGGAGTTGGACATCAATAACTTGCTGCAGCACCAAGTGAAGGGGAGCTGTGTCTTGATCATGAAATCTCCTCTGTGCCATGTCTCCTCTCCAGTACTGAATGCGCTCAGTTTGCCACATTTGCATAAGCCTTTGATCTCTAGCAGTGTCACTCTGAAGTGCTATACTGTATGTTTGCAAGTTTTCTCCCAAACAAATCCCACAATTACAACAAAACCTTCAGCACCCTCAAAGTAACTAAACAGTGTGTAGTTTGGTCTTTAAAAAATCTAGAATAATTATAAAAAAAATAAAGCTGGCTACTTTTAGGATTTCACCTATGATTATAAGCTCAATAGGGTTTAGGCCTGGAGTTGGCTGTAGATCAGTTTCAGTGCTTTAGAAATCATCTTGCAGCATGGACCATCTTTATAAAGAGCAACAATACTTTTTTTTCTATTTATAGTTCTTTGTCATGAAGGGCCATGTTGAACTTCCAACGAGACCAGTATGAGAGCCTTTACACACCTGCACCCCATTCACACCTAAAACAATGTAACGTTAATAAGTTACATATACAGGCAAAATTTTTGCCTTTTTTCAGACAGTGAACTCACCTTTGTTGCTTTGTTTTTTGTTGGAATAGCATGTGCATTCATCCCTTTACATGATTTACATATGTTATAAATATGCATATTTATAAATGTATGTATGTGTGTATGTTTGCTAAATATGTAAATATGTCTCTCTGCTACCGTTTTGTTGTGGTAGTGTGAATTGTCTTTTAAAAGTAGATTAATTCAGACTTACACTATCTGTTTTTGTCTGAGTTTCACTACTTATACTAGATGAAATATAAATTTTTCTATTGTGATTTTAGCTGTCTCTTTAAGGTCTGGATTGCATGGCGTCAACAAATAATTTGTCTTATTATTATAATTAAACAGCCCATAGACATATTATAACAATCATTATCTTATTTTATATTTTCTGTTATTATTGTATTAGTATTGTCTTGAAGTATTTATTGTTTGTAAGGTTAGGTTGTGTGTTATTATCACAATAAGAATCTTGTATATTTACAGGGTTGTGCTGATTTCATTTTTATGTATTATTATGAACGAATGTAATGAAAATAACATGGGTGCTTGCTGTGTATTTGTTAGATAAAACAATTAAAATAGTTCAAGAATAATCTAGAAATGATTCAAATGATTCAATTAGATATTTTAAAACTATTTAAATTAGATGTTTTAAAATAATTAAAGACTGAGTGCCGCCTCTCCTTGAGTAAAACTACCATTTACAACTTCAATATTTGAACTGATGGCTGTGTTGATGCAGTGAGAGAATTATCAGTCAAAAGTGAATTGAAACTGCGGAAACTTTGGGTCTCCCTGTTTGAAAGACTGCTACAGACGGATGAAAGTGATGGTGATGTGTTTGATGTCTCAGATAAGATCAACTCAGCCTCGCTCTCTTACCAGGCGTCTGGAAGTTAATTCGTCGTAACTCCACAGGGTCAGTGGGATGATGGGAGAGCATCTCTTTACCTCCAGGTAAACTGGCTTTCCTGGTATCTGACTCAGCTCTTTTCCTGAAAAGACGCACATAGTCATTTTAGGAAAACAGCTTAACGGATTTGGTTTAAAGATAATGTCATTAACATACATTGATCGATCATAAAAATTATGGACCTGATATTTTGAGAACATATATTATATTACAATCTAAAAAAGCTTTGTTCAAAGAAATGCTGGCTGATCATATATTATAAATATATCATAATATGAATATAATCATGTAATATAAGGATTGTGCTGGTGTTTGTTGGTGGATAGGGGTTAACAGAAGCCAAACAGACCTTAGCTGTTGACTTAGTGTTGGCTAAATTGGCTAAACATCTGAAGATGTGTTGTGTTTATGTTAAATTTAGATAGAGGAAAAGAGCTATTGTGTTACTAACCAAGTAAAGTGGAATCACAAAAGTTTGTTTTCAACATAGACTGTTTAAAATATGTCTTTATGTGTTGCTTTAAGAACACATGATTTATTAACACATTTTCCTATTGTAAGTCAAAATTAATTCAGATAATTATAGCACATTTACTACCTGGCAATTCATGTTTTGTGTGAGTTCATCTAAAATGAGAACTATTTATTCTTTGTAAAGGATTAACAAATGAGACCAAATATTTCAATGGTCTGCTCTGTGCTGTTTTTTTATATACATTTAGAATAAAGTGGAGCTTTAAAATCTCATTTTTTATACACTATATCAAAATAATCAAATTAAGGATGAGTAAGGGCACACTGGTCTGTTTTTTTGTATGATTACTTTAATAGTTAAAATGTATATTATATTTCTAGTATGTTAAAGTATATAGTATTTATATGCTATTGTAAAATGGCTAGATCCTTTCACAGTTGCTAATACTGCTCCAGTTACCAGTATGCTATGGTTTCAGACTCTGCATCTGGAAACCGGGGCTTATTCCAAACCAAACTTCCAAAACATTAAAAAAAAACCTTTAAAAATGTGAGTTCCCCTTCATTTGGTCACAATGATGTATGTTGAATGACGACAATAAGAAAGTGATAAAACAGATCTAGCTGCACTCCACAGACTTGAAAAGGGCTAATGGGAATTTACCCCATTGTTGAGAGAATTTGTATACAGTGATTATTTAAAAACCCAAAGTTGTCGTACCCCCGAGTCATTCCTAACCTCAAAAGGCTTTGTTTGTCCATGAAAATAATTTTGCGATGTATTGGATATAAACCAGGAATCCTGTGACTGCCCATTGTCCCTCATAGCACACATTTTTGTCAAGTGTGTTAAACTTAAGCGTCGCCATAAATATTGAGCATTCATAAACCTGAGACATGTCCTAAAAAGCAGTGCAAGCTTTTTCATGTCACACCCTCTGCACGTTCTATCAGCCCCGATCACCAGTCACATTCTCCAGCCAATACACAACGCACTCAATCACCCGTTTACTAATCAGACACACCTGGGCACTCATCACCGTCATCTGTTCCAATCATCAACACCACACTATAAAGACTCACCCACGCCGTTCACTCATCGTCAGGTATCATCTTCACAAGATTGTATCTCTCTCCGTCTTCTCATCCCGATCTTCTGCCAGGAGCTTCTGCTACTCGTTGCACCCAGAGACTAACCCCTGTTACCGGCTTGCTCTGCTCGAGGGAAGTAAATCTACTAACCACCTTGACTCCACATTGAACTGTTGCTAGTACTTCGGTACGAAGACTATTGTGTCTAATAAACACTGTGTGAATCGCACCTTTTGCCTCTGCCTTCTGTGATCCGTGACAGGATACCTGACCGAACAAAAATTCCTGGAACATGGACGGGCTCGCTAACACTTCCGGGAGCCCCGCTGACTCATACCCGGGTGCAGCGGCGCTGAGCCAGCAGCCCGCGAATCCGCTCGCAATGTCGAGCTCAGCTCTTTCCCGTCCCGCCAGTTATGCTGGCGATCCTCAAGCCTGTGCTGGATTCACACTGCAATGCTCGCTGTATCTCCAGACTAACTCCACATCCTTCCCCAACGAACTCTCCAAGGTGGCCTTTGTAATCTCTCTCCTCACCGGTCGAGCACTGCAATGGGCAAACGCACTCTGGAACGCCAACAACCCAGTCCTTCACTCCTATCACTCCTTCACCGAGCACCTTAAGGAGGTATTCGGCACAGCACTCACATCACTATCGGTCCACGACGAACTCATCTCACTCACCCAAGGAAAGCTAACCATCCACGAGTACACTCTTCAGATCCGCACTCTCGCAGCCAGTAGTGGGTGGAACCACGTAGCGTTGTTAGCCGCATACCGGCGCGGATTGAACCCCAACGTTCGTCGTCATCTTGTCATTTACGAGGATAACGTGGACCTTGAGGTGTTCATCCGCAAAGCCATCAGCATCTCCCAGCACCTCAACGCTTGTTCCATCCCTACCATTCCCCATAGAGCACCATTTCATCCTCACCCTTCACCATCACTCACCACCATCGGAGCCCCTCGTCTTCACCCTGCTTCCTCACCACCCGACTCCGAGGAACCTATGATCACGGATGCCTACCATCTCACCTCCGCGGAACGCCACCGACGACTCAGTCTCCAACTCTGCCTGTACTGCGGAGAAGCTTCCCACCTACTCTCTTGCTGTCCAGTTCGCCCTCCTCGTCCAATGGTGAGTGCCTGTTCCATCACTCCATCAATGTGTAAAATTCCTCATCTGCAAGCCACTCTAACCATGAACTCTTGTGACTTCCCCGTTAATGTCCTGGTGGACTCCGGAGCCGCTGGGAACTTCATCTCCACAAACTTCATCAATAAACATCGCCTCCCGACAGTACTCAACGAAACCCGGTATCGTATATACACTATACAAAACTCACCATTGGGCGAAGGCCAGATCACCCGTCGGACCCGTCAGGTCATACTAACGATTTCCCCAGACCACCAGGAGAAACTCTACCTCTTAGTGCTACCCAGGGCCAATGTCGATATTGTGTTGGGTCGACCTTGGTTGGTCCAACACCAACCCACCATCGATTGGGGCACTGGACAGATCCTCGGCTGGAGCAAGACCTGCAAGGATCACACTCATCACTCATCGAACCACCAGTCATCTCTTCCCCTTCACTCAACCACCTTAGATCACTCTTCAACGGACCTCACTCGGCACGTTCCTTCCACCTACCACGCCTTCCTAGATGTCTTCAGTAAGGAACGTGCCGCACAACTTCCTCCTCACCGGCCCTACGACTGTAGCATCGACCTGCTGCCCAATGCCAAGCTACCGCACGGTCGTATCTACCCTCTCTCCCGTCCTGAACACGAGGCGATGGAGAGCTACATTGACGAAGCCATCAGCCAAGGGTTCATCCGACCATCCAAGTCCCCTGCCGCATCGAGCTTCTTTTTTGTGACCAAGAAGGACGGAGGACTCAGGCCCTGTATCGATTATCGAGGATTGAATGAGGCTACGGTAAAATTCGCTTACCCGCTACCACTTGTACCCGCAGCTCTTGAGGAACTTCAGGAGGCACGAGTGTTTAGCAAGCTGGATCTCCGCAGCGCGTACAACCTGATCCGTATTCGAGAAGGAGATGAGTGGAAGACCGCCTTCATAACCCCCAAAGGTCACTATGAATACTTGGTGATGCCCTATGGGTTAGCAAACAGCCCATCCGTTTTCCAAAACTACATGAACGAAATCTTCAGAGACCTCCTCCACAAATGTGTAATTGTATACATTGACGACATCCTCATCTATTCCCGTAATCTGGAAGACCACCGTGACCAAGTCAGCCAAGTATTGCAACGTCTCCGTGAACATCACCTCTACCTGAAAGCCGGAAAATGCGAGTTCCACCGGTCCACCATCTCCTTTCTCGGCTACGTGATCTCCGCTGCGGGGGTCCAGATGGAGAACGCCAAGGTGGACGCCGTAAACAACTGGAAGGTACCCCAAACCGTCAAGGAGCTCCAGCGCTTCCTCGGATTTGCCAACTTCTATCGACGCTTCATAAAGAACTACAGTACCATATCCTCACCCTTGTCATCACTCCTCAAGGGGGGTCGGAAAACCATCGCCTGGAGCTCCGAGGCGGATCGCACCTTCCGACTCCTCAAGAGCAAATTCACCGCAGCACCCATCCTCAGACATCCTGATCCTACGCTACCCTTCGTAGTCGAAGTCGATGCGGCAGACGTAGGAGTGGGGGCCGTACTCTCCCAATGGGCTAACAAACCCAAAGCTCTCCATCCGTGTGCGTACTATTCCCGGAAACTCACTTCTGCTGAGCAGAACTACGGCATAGGGGACCGTGAGTTACTAGCCATCAAGCTGGCCCTCGAGGAATGGCGACACTGGCTGGAAGGAGCCAGATTCCCGTTTACCGTTATCACAGATCATAAAAATCTCCAGTATCTCCAGAATGCCCAACGCCTGAACGCCCGCCAAGCTCGGTGGTCACTATTCTTCGCAAGATTTAATTTCTCTATCACATACCAGCCGGGGAGCAAAAACTGCAAAGCGGACGCCCTTTCCCGCCTGTACTCGCCAGATCTCGTTCTAGATGCTCCCGAACCCATACTACCACCCTCCATCTCCGTCGCTCCCATCCTGTGGAAGATTGACGAGGAGATCCGAACCGCCACTCTCGAGGAGCCAGCCCCTCCGGATCTACCACCCGGCTCAACTTACGTTCCGTCCAGTCACCGTCTCACCCTCCTCGAAAGTACGCACACCTCCCTCGGTTCAGGACATCCGGGCAGCAGGCGAACCCTCTCGCTCCTACGTGGGAAATACTGGTGGCCGGGTATGGCCAAGGACGTTGCCCAGTATGTCCGGGGATGTTCGGTCTGTGCCGTAACCACCACTCCTCACCGTCTGCCTGAAGGCAAACTCCAGCCATTACCTATTCCCCGCCGACCCTGGACCCACATTGGTGTCGACTTCGCTATAGACCTGCCTCCATCGCGGGGTCACACCACCATATTGGTGGTCGTTGACAGATTCTCCAAGCAGTGCAAGCTCATCCCGCTCAAAGCCTTACCTACTGCTTTGGAAACCGCTGAAGCACTATTTAATCACGTCTTTCGCAACTATGGTCTCCCCGAGAATATCGTCTCCGACCGAGGACCTCAGTTTATTTCCAGGGTCTGGCGCGGGCCTTCTTCCAGTCACTAGGCACATCCGTCAGTCTTTCGTCCAGCTACCATCCACAGACGAACGGCCAGACCGAACGGAAAATTCAAGAAATCTCTCGCTACCTCCGGACATACTGTGCCCATCACCAGAACACCTGGAGCCAGTACTTACCGTGGGCAGAGTATGCCCAGAATTCCCTTCGCCAGGCCTCCATGGGACTAACCCCCTTTCAGTGTGTTTTAGGGTACCAACCGTCACTGTTTCCATGGACCGGCGAAGTCTCGGAGGTGCCCGCGGTAAACCATTGGTTCCAGGAGAGCGAGAGGGTATGGGGCTCAGCTCACGTCCACCTCCAACGGGCAGTACGGAGACATACTGACGCAGCTAACCACCGCAGGTTACCCAACCCGGTATACCAACCCGGGGACAAAGTGTGGCTTTCAACCCAGAACATCCGTCTCCGACTGCCCTGTAGGAAGCTGAGTCCCCGCTACATAGGGCCATACACTATCCACTCACAGATAAACCCTGTCACCTACCGCCTCAATCTGCCACCTCATTCCCGTATTCCTTCTGCCTTCCATGTTTCACTCCTTAAACCCTTCACTGATCCTGTCTCTCCTCCTTCCACAGACCCAGAGCTGCCTCCCCCTCCAGCACAACCCGAAGTCGTGGGTGAGAACATCTACCAGGTCAAGGAAATCCTCGACTCCCGGCGGCGGGGCGGCCGACTCCAATACTTAGTCGACTGGGAAGGATTCGGTCCCGAGGAACGGTCATGGACACCCCGGGAGGACATCTTAGATCCCTCTCTCCTCGAAACATTCCACCAGCAACATCCCAACCGTCCGGCTCCTCGAGGTCGCGGCCGTCCACGCCGCCGGTCCAGGGTGCCAGGAGTCACCCGTGGAGGGGGGGGTACTGTCACACCCTCTGCACGTTCTATCAGCCTCGATCACCAGTCACATTCTCCAGCCAATACTCGACGCACTCAATCACCCGTTTACTAATCAGACACACCTGGGCACTCATCACCGTCATCCGTTCCAATCATCAACACCACACTATAAAGACTCACCCACGCCGTTCACTCATCATCAGGTATCATCTTCACAAGATTGTATCTCTCTCCGTCTTCTCATCCCGATCTTCTGCCAGGAGCTTCTGCTACTCGTTGCACCCAGAGACTAACCCCTGTTACCGGCTTGCTCTGCTCGAGGGAAGTAAATCTACTAACCACCTTGACTCCACATTGAACTGTTGCTAGTACTTCGGTACGAAGACTATTGTGTCTAATAAACACTGTGTGAATCGCACCTTTTGCCTCTGCCTTCTGTGATCCGTAACATTTCACAGCTTAGATATGGATAAGATAATGTGGATTTTGTCTGTTGTATTAATATTTACAAAATGGTTTCACAAAGACACTGCTAAAAATTGGAACAGAGAGCCTTGGGTCTTAACATTTCAATAAGTCATGAAGTGGTTAAAACTTTGTGTCTATTACCTGTCGGGTTGACTGCTCCAGTGATAGCAGAGAGAAAACACACAGTCAGTACACACACACCTCTTTTGTAACATGCATATTCTGCTTTATCTGATATTAAACCACAAGTTAACAGTGTTTGAAGTGCTGTCAAGGTAAAACGTTTAATCTAAATTGTATTTGTGTTAATTAAGTTGATTAAAAAGACCTAAAAAGATAAATGCAGATTCGTAATTCCTCTTATTATTCAAAGAGATAAAAATAATGAAGCACTCATAACTAATTTTCTGAGAGCAAGAGGGGTTTCATTCAAACTATTCAAATCTTTCATTCTGCTGCAGACTGGCTCCTGGGATAGGCTTCAGTGGCCTTTGTGGGAACGATAATACTCATAAACCAAGGTAGAGAAGAAAAATAAATACCAATGAATTAACCAGTGACTTTCCCCAGGCTCTGGATCTTTCTTTGTATACAAATTGAGGGCACATTTTAATACCTAAGTCTTCTCTTGCATGAGCGACTGTAATCGCTTGCGTGTTTGCTCTGATTGAGTCTGTACATGGACATGTTTTTCTGTAATATTGTAGTATCAGACTGGATGAGCAGAGTGCATGTGCTGTAACATCAGTTCTATGATTAAAAAAATAAATCTGCCATCGAAACACCATTAACAATAATAATTCACCACTATACAGCTCGATACCTGGGTGGAATTTACAGCTAACCTTATTCAAACGAGAACATGAGGTATTTACAAATCATTTACACCAATAGAGCTTTAAATAAAACATTATAAAAATACCTTTATTTTTTTTTAATTTTTTTTAGCTGTTTCAAAACACAATGCATGATGCAGTTTATTCCTTGTTGTGAACTTCTTTTCAGTTGCTGATTTTGTTTAGCGCTTTCATCAGTAAAACTTTTCCTGCAATGTGTTTTTCTAACACCTGGCGCACATTGTTCTCAGATTTCACTGATCAGATGAGGACTTTGACAATTATTTATGCTATTAATACTAATTTGTGCAACTTAATCACTAACTTCTATCTGCAGTTATTTCACTGGAATACAGTTCTGTTACACTCCAGAAACAATCATATCTAGACATTACAGATGTGCATCAAATGTGTAGTATTTGCCAGAACACACGAAAAATTACTTTTTTTAAGCTTAATACTTTATTGGAAATAATTCATTCACATCAGACCAGGTCAGTCTGAGGGGAGTTATGTTAAAATGCAAACCATTCTTCACAATATTAACCTGACATTCTCATCAGGAAGGTGGGCACAGTCTCATACCCAGACTTCTCGGCTCTCTATGTGTGGCACATGTAGACACAAAAACAAAACTCTTAAGTATGGAATCATGTTGACCTTCTTCCAGGACGAGAGAAGTACGTGGGCCTGATGATTCCATGTGTTGCTGTAGCCCAGGCCTGGATGTGGTGCAAGATTATTGAGGGCTTTAAATGTTGATGGGAGACTTGTGGATGCGCACTGTTTGACTAGAAGTCAATATAACTTTATTAATTATTATTTAAGTACAGAGCTGATTGTTCATAGAGAAAGTGTGATGACTGGGGCAACAGCATTCTGCACTTATAATAATCTGCACTAATAACTGAACCAAAACCTGTGTGTAGTTTCTTCAGGGAGTTTACTTTAGGGCATTGCAACAATACAATTTGCTGTAGACTTGAGAATGGATAAGGGTTGAAGCATTGGAGAGAGACGGTCAGTGATTCATGTTAGAGATTTTTTTCTGAAATTTCTGAGAGAGTCTATAGGGAGTCTGATATAGTATCACAGAAAGGCTCTTAACCTGGTTAGCAATAAGGTGGCCTTAAGTTATATGTTAAAAATAAAAATTGTTTCTGGAGATACAAGTCGAGAAGCACAAGTTGTGATACTTGTACTCGTGACACAGAAACTGTGGATCTTGACCAATGCAGTCTCAATACTGTGTAGTGGTCAGAATCCTGACTGAAACTTGCATTATAACAGTACAGAAACATTTCTGATTAGCTCTTACATACTGCAATCACAAAAATTATTGCGTACAGGTTAACGTTCCTCCATTGGCATCCTGGCAATGATCACCTCTGTTGCATCCTCACCTGATGGTAAGACTGGTCTTACTGATCTCTGATCATCTCTGATTTACATCAGTTAAAATCTAAGGGGTGACGACTTGACAGTCTCTCGATTCATATAGAAATTTATTTGGAGCATATGTCTAAGTATGATCTGGTCTCTCAAGAGCAAACTCTGCTGGACAAATTAATATTGGTAGCTCAGACTCTGAGTCATTGTTCTCTGTAGTGCACTCTTTTCTTAAGCTGTGTGACTACTATGGTTTCCCGTCACTTTCAGATGCATTATGTGTGGAATTTTTGTCCTTCTTTAATAAGAAAATTGAAACTATTTATTGTGACTTCCTTTATAAGTTTTTGTATTTCCTTCTACTGATGAACTCTGCAACATTATTTCAAAATCTAAACCTGCAACCTGTCAGCTTGATCATCTTCCCACGAGACTGGTGAAATAGGGTTTACCCTCTCTCTCTACTCACCTCTCTTAATCACGTCTATTATTCACTCATCTCTATTATCAGGTCTCATACCCACCTCACTTAAAACTGCTGCCATAAACCCCATTCTTGAAAAAGCTGGTGATGACCCACAGAATCTTGAAAATGATCGTCCCATTTCCAACCTACCATTTTAAGCTGAAACACTGGAAAACATTCTCTCTTCCTTGTGGAAAAGTTTCAATCTGATTTCTGTCCATCTCATCATAGTCTTGAGACAGATTTGGTTAAACTCTCCAATTAAAATCTGTTAGCGTCTGATTCTGGTCTTTTGTCAATACTGGTGTTACTTGATCTTGCCGCTGCATTTGAAACTGTGGGACACCATATTGTGTTGAGCAACCTTCAGATGCTGGACATCCCTGGTGTGGTTCTCAGCTGGTTCAAGTCATATCTGACTTTTAACAATTTGTTCAAGTTAAGCATTTCAAGTCTAAACCCCTGTAACCTCTGGGGTCCCTCAGGGCTCTATCCTGGGTCCTCTTCTCTTTCTTATCTATGTATTGCCCATTGGTTTGATTTCAGGAAATTTGGTAACCCTCTCCTTTGCTTCTCATATTAACTCTGTTTCTCGCTCAGCATTTTATGACATAAGAAATATAAATCGTTTCCGTTCTATGCTTTCAACAAGGTCTACAGCTTTCCTTGTTCATGCTCTGGTCACATCACGCATCGATACTGCAATTCATTACTATTCGATCTGCCTTCCAAATCTCTACATAAACTTCAAATTGTTCAAAATGCAGCAGCAAGACTCATTTAACCCTCCTGTCGTGTTCGGGTCAAATCTGACCGTTTTACAACTTATAATACTCATAAATATTATGTTTTACATCTGATTACCTCAAGACCTTATGATATCCTTCACACTGTGTACTTGAACATATAAAAGTGATGATCACCTATTTCATTCAATTTTGAGTGTTTTAATCAACATTGTTACACCTGTGGTGTTCCCGGTCAAAAGTGACCGTCATAGGAAATGAATGGGTATCCAGAGTAAATTCATTCAACATACAGAAAACATCCCCATACACACTGCCCCAGCTCACTCACACACTCTCTCACACACACACACACACACCCCACACGCACACACACCCCTCACACACACACAATGTCTTTTGTGGGTACACATGTCTTTCTTGCTTATGTGCTGATCCTCTCACGTGAACCAACTTCCTATGATACAATGTATCATATGTTTACACAGACTAGACAGGTGTCTATTATGTGAACCCATTTCTTTCCCACGCTTCTGTACCTATCACACGTGAACCACACCTTCCAGAATAATCAATGTATCATCTTTACACAACCCCATACTATATATAGCTCGATGTTGCCTTGCATTCCTTTTTACTCTGAGCACAATGAGTAGACGACTGAAGCGTTTTTCTGTGGAAGAGGTTCTGGTCCAGGTTCTTGGGCATGATGAAGAGGGCACTGAAATTGAACCAGAGATAGAGGAGGATGTCTCGGAATTGGAAGACATCACAGATTTTGAACCAGACTCTGAGGAGACTGACCAGTCAACAGATGGAGAGGGAGAAGCACCTGAAGAACAGGCACCTGAGGAAACATTTCAGTCCAAAAGTGGACACTTGCTCTGGTCATCATCCCCCCAGGACCGAGGAGGTAGAGCGAGAGTGGAAAACATCATAAAGATGACACCAGGACCAACGCGTTATGCAGCATCTCGTGTGGATGACATCAAGTCCAGCTTCCAACTCTTTTTACCAGAGTCCATTGAGGGAATGAATACACACACAAACACAAACACACGCACACACACACACACACACGCACGCACACACACACACACACCACACACCCTGTTGAGTTTGGTGTTTTGGTTTTCCATTTATTTTTTTGTATTATATGTTCATTTTGTAGTTCATTTTCAGTGCCCAATTGTATTTTCACTGATGTTATTAATGTTTACATCTACAAATTGTTGTTAGACACTACTTTTAAATGTTGTTCTCAACTAAAGAATGTTTAATAAAAAAAAATTGGTGGTGAAATTTTTTTTGTGTGCTAATTTAAGAGCAGTTAAAACAGACCGGTCAATTTTGACCGGGAACACTAAAGTAGGGGGCTGAATGCGAACACGACCGGAGGGTTAAAAAAG
>UELW01000443.1:0-26008 GCA_900490495.1 Danionella dracula | reverse complement strand
TCTTCCCGCCGCGGACCTCGCGCCCTCCGCCATGATCCCCGCGCGAGGCTGTTGTTCCGCTCGCGCTTCCTCCCTCCTTTATTGCGCTCTCTCTGACACAGCGTCATCAAACTTCTTCAGATAAAAGGATTTCAATCTCGTCGTAAAATCTTTAAGCTGTTGTAACATCATTATTCTAGGATTTAAACTCGATGAATGAAGTTAATTATTTATTACCTTCCAGAACCTCAAATATTGCCTGCGCCATCTTGCTGCTCTCTGGGGGAGGGGCTTAATATTCAAACGCTGACGTCACGGCTGAACGTAAAAACTGTTGTTTTACTCTTCTTTTATCTCCTTATTTGCCAACATTTAACTAGTTTTTATTTATTTGCTTTCATTTATACGAGCATAGTTTTTCTTTATTCTTTTCATTAAATTAATTTCTTAAAAAAACACATTTAGATTTCACTTAATGCTTTGACAAGAATTATTGTATTGCCTTCTCTTTATTATTTATGCTTTTTCTTATTTTTGTCATTTAAGTTATTATTATAATTATCATTAATAATACAAGTTGGGTGATTATTGCTAATCATGTGTATTATTACTGTTTCTTGCACAGCAAATGTTTTATTTCATTTCAAAGTACAGAAATAGGTTGTATTATATTTTTATGGATGGTTTCAGTTTTGTCCTCTTTTGGATTAAAAATCGTCAATGTTTTTTTTAGTTATTACGAAAATAAAAACATTATTCATTATGTTACACATATGTAATAAACGTCTATTATTAACAGACACTCTAATTACACGTGTTTTTATTTTCGTCGCTCTTTCATGTCGTTCTTTCACTATAATAAAGTTATATATTTTGACAAAAAACACTGAAAGAAAAGGTAGCGGGGCGTCTCTGAGTGACAGGGGATACAGCCAATGAGCAAGCGAGGATTGATGAACTCTGACGCGGGGACGCACCTCAACAACCAATCATTACTCGCCATACTGGCACGTGTCCGTTTCGCGGCAAAAAAGATTTGGCGCGTAAAGCTTTGAGCAGGTTCCGATCAGCTGGAACAATAACAGACCAGAAACAGCAGGAGCCCGGCCGGAGCCCGGCCAGAGCCCGCGAGGAGAGCCCGAGCCGAGACCCAGCCGAGCGTCCGCGGCTCCCGAAGCGGAACCAGCCGTTTTCTGAGAGTTATCCGGATTTTAAGCAGCACTTCCTGGACGGAGTCCCTGAAAATAACACAAGCGCTGGGTGTTCGGGATTAAAGTAGCAGAAGAGAGAGCAAGCCTCGGTTCTGCCTCCGGAGCGGGTTATATTCTCACTTTTCTTTATTTGACAGACATTTTATTCATATTTTCGAGCTTCGACGTGAACGCAAACTCTGCTGGTTGTAAAACATCGCAAGAAAAGCTACATTATAAACCTGTTATTGGTTGCAATCCTGTTTAATGAAATTTATACTCCATCCAAACCATGAAGTGATCTGTATTTATGATGTAGTTGTTACGTCATGCGTTATAATAGTTTTGGAGAGCACTTCCCCGAACAAAGGGACGATCTGAGCCTGAGCTCATCATGTCTGCTGGAAGCTCCTTCAGAGCTGATCTAACGCTCTTAAAGCCTCGTGTTCCCTTCTTTTATTGATAGTTTTAGCCTGATTCTGAGGCCTGGTGCCGGCTGGGAACGGAATGGACCACACAGCTACCCCCAGCTCTGCTCCTCGCTGTCCTGCACAAACTTAAGGAGAAAAACTCACTTTAATGCACTAGTTAAAGCGTCAGAGTTAACCCGAGCTAGCTCTGACCCGAGATGTCCGAGTGCTTTATCTCGGGACACACTTCGGAGGATCTGCTGGCGGACTTCGAGACCCTGCTGAACGGTGGAAGCTTTGGTCTGGCTGAAGATCATCAGATCGTCATCATCTCCACGCCTGCAGCCACCTCCACCAGCGCCGGGAACGGAGACCTGCTGCTCTTCGCGACCCCACAGCAGACCAGCGATGGGCCCCTGGACCTGGACGGGGTCAGGAGGCCGATTCAGGGGCGACCGCCGGTACGACCCCTCCTCTGAGAAGATTCGCTCCGTTCAGCTCAGTCATAGCTAGGATAGGATATTAGCCTGACAGGAAGTGAGGGGCGGAGGGCAGGACTCCTCCCAGCAGGACACCAGTTATTTAAAATTGATTTTTACAGTGTGGGAAATTCAGTCAAAACAACCCTCTGGTTAGAAGCAGCATTATCAGCTACGGAGAGTCTGCAGCTGAGCCCTCAAGCCTCGTTTTCTTCCTTGAGGCGGGCTTTGGGCCAAATTTTAACACGATTGGTTCTGGC
Organism: Danionella dracula; assembly: GCA_900490495.1. Classification (NCBI taxonomy): domain Eukaryota; kingdom Metazoa; phylum Chordata; class Actinopteri; order Cypriniformes; family Danionidae; genus Danionella; species Danionella dracula. Next base: position 23,690 of record UELW01000443.1, on the reverse strand, counting down.
TTTACCCAATCAGCATCGGCTCCAGTTTGTATATTGTATATTGCTGCAGTTTGGCACGCCTCTTCTGAGAATAAACACTTGATTAAAGTGTGCTCGTGTAGAGCTGTGCTTCTGCAGACCCTCGCTCTGTCCTCCATCAGCTCGGGCGTCAAACTCCACGTAAAACCAGAGCAAACATGGGCACGCGCCTACACGACGATTAACTTCATCTGCTCCGGCGCTACGCTGGAACGCTGCTCCGGAACCTCCGCGTAAAAATCACGCACACAAAATAAGAGCTTACATGTGAGCTCTCCGTGTCCCACGCTAACTAGAGCTGAGGAGCTGCTGGAGAAGCAGTGTCCTTACATTCCCAGTGTGAGGAGAAACCTGACTCTCTCTCTCTCTCCTGATGTTTCATCCCTCCGCTGACTTTCAGGTGAAACAAGTATTTGACGTTTTGATCTTTCACTTCAGGAACAGCCGAGTGTGGAGAACGTTTAGCCACTGTTGAAAAATATCGATATATTTAAACTGAATCTCACTGTTCACCCAAGAAATATCCAAGATGGAGTCTACGTCGCCGGCGCTAACATCTATAATCTCAGAAACCGATCAGTGCTGCCTCGGGGATCATAGATTGTCCCAGAGAAGCTGTCCATCATTTTATCCTCATCATAGACTTTAAAAACATGCAATAATGTTTTGCTTTTGCACAATTCGCTCACAATGGAATCGTACATGAGTTTGTAGCAGACGCAGCAGCTGGTGGTTCCTGAGTCCACACGAAAGAAAGATTCTTTCAGAATGGGGTTTTATAATAATAATAATACCCCGTCGTGGTGCTCCCGAGCTGAGCTCAACAGCGCAGGAGAGGAGACCAGCGCCAGGATGAGCTCAGTGTGCCTACCTGGTTCCTTAGCCTCCTCCTGAGCTGCTGCCGGAGCGAGCTGCTGAAGGAACCTTTTTCTGAACGCTGCTTCAGTTTCTGTTTCTCCATGATCAGAAGAGCCTCGTACAGGTCTCGTTCTGGTCTCCTTCAGCTCTCAGCCCCGCCCACTGCTCTCTGATTGGCCGGTGAAAACCAAGCTCTGCGGCTCAGTTCCAGGCCCTCTGAGGATCCTCTGCGCCGGACTAATGCTCCTCTGAGGGAGTTGAGGGCCCTCGTGATGATGAAAGTCATATTCTCCTCTCAGCTCAGATGCGCTGAGGCCTTTCCTGGTTTTCTGTCTCTGCAGGTCAAGAGGAAGCTGGATCTGGACAGCGATCATCAGTACATCTGCACCTCCCGCTCTGCATCAGACGGACCCACACCTCCAGCCACTCCTGCGCCTCCTAGAGGTCAGGTTTCAGACTTATTTTGTAATTTAATGTATTCATCAGCATGAGAGTAACTGAAACAACGAGTTTCATCTCACGCGCGAACGTCTGCTTGTTTTAGTGCCGAGGCTCTCCGTGGAGAAGTCCCGCTACGATACGTCCCTGAACCTGACCACCAAGCGCTTCCTGGAGCTCCTGGCGCAATCTCCCGACGGCGTGGTGGACCTGAACTGGGCCTCTCAGGTGCTGGACGTGCAGAAGCGCCGCATCTACGACATCACCAACGTCCTGGAGGGCATCCGGCTCATCTCCAAGAAGTCCAAGAACAACATCCAGTGGCTGTAAGTCGATCGAGTGCACCTCTAGAGGCCAGCAGGGGGAGCTCAAGCTGCTCGTGCTGCTTGTTAAACAAAGATTGTTCTCAGGGGGAACCGCATCAACGGGGAGTCGGTGTCCCGCATCCAGCAGCTGCAGAAGGAGGTCTCGGAGCTGACGGAGGCAGAGGAGAAGCTGGACGAGCTGCTGAATAAATGCAGCCTGCAGCTCCGGCTCCTCACAGAGGACACGCAGAACCAGAAATATCCTTCCCTGCGTTTCCTACCAGAGCTAGCTGCTCAAACGCTCTCTCGTAGCGGAGCACACGCTCTGACCGTGAACCAGAAAGAAAGCTTCTTTAACTCTGAGCCACGCTGGGATACGTGCAGTGCCAGGACCTGCGGAACGCCGTCACCCCCTCAGACCAGATCATCATGGTGATCCGAGCGCCCTCGGAGACCCAGATGCAGGTGTCTGAGCCCAGCGAGGTCAGCTCCCTCTCTTTCGCTTATCTGCTTTCTCTCTCTCTCTCTCCTCTCTCCCTCTCTCCTCTCTCTCTCTCTCTCTCTCCTCCCTCTCTCCCTCTCTCTCTCTCTCTCAACTGGCTCTTGACTGTGTTTCAGGGCTACCAGGTCTCCCTGAAGAGCTCCAAGGGGCCGATCGACGTCTTCCTGTGCCCCGAGGACAGCTCTGGGGTTTGTAGTCCAGTGGGTGTTTGTACTCCAGAGAAACCATCCAATCAGAGTCCAGCACAGACACTGACGCCCTCGACGCTCCCGAGCTCCTCCCCTCTGCCGCTGGCCACAGACTCAGGTTAGAAACCTTCACTCTTGGGTTTAGAGTAGAAGAACGAGGGAAGGGTTCCGGCGCTGCGAGGCTCTGTTAAAGACGATAGCGCACCTATAACGGTCAAGAAGAAACCTGGGAGACAAAAAACACGCTGGAGAAATTCAACAAAAGTTCAAAGTATGAAAAGACTTTGCAGGAAGGCTGAAAGAAGGTGGAGAAAATCCAAACTTGTCATCTACTACGACCTTCGTAAAGAGAGTCTTTGTGCTTTTAATTCAGAATTAATCACAGCAAGGTTTTTCTCAAACTTAATTAATAACAACCTCAACAATCCTGGAACTCTCTCTCAGCGGAGGTTCACCAGACTCCAGGAGAGCTTCTGTCTGAGGAGAATTGCAACGAGTTTGCTTCATTTTTCAATGTGCATCTTTAATCTAATCGATTGCAAAACATTAATCTATGTCTTAATTTTCAGCTTTTAATCACTATGCTGTCCTTTGACTTGTTTAATGGTTGATTTTATTAAATTTTTTTTTTTATTATTCTTTGTTTCCGATGTAAAGCACTTTGAATTAAGCGGAGTACGAAAATGTGCTACAAATACACTTGCTTGCCTAAAGCGAGCGTGTCCTGCTGTGTTTCAGAGTCGTTCCTGGACTCGGACCCGTTCTCCGGCGTCTGTGCGCTGCCGGACTTCGACCTGTCCCCGCTGGACTCCGGCGGCGTGTTCGGGGCGGACGCCATGGGCCTGGAGGGCTTCGTCTCTCTGTCTCCTCCTCACAGCCAGGACTATCACTTCGGTCTGGAGGAGCATGAGGGCGTCAGCGAGCTCTTCGACTGCGACTTCAGCGCCCTGGGAGCCTTCGAGTACTGAGGCTGCTGCTGCTGCTCTCCAGGAGCAGAAGAAGAAGGTTCCGGTGAAGGCTTCAGAGTGATCCAGGAGCTCTCTGGAAGCCCTTCCTTCAGTGCGAGGGTCCCTGCTCCAGGGATGTCTCCTCAGAATCTGCTCTCCTCCCGTCCCAGACCTAGACTTTGAGTTAAACCTCAGATGTTCGGGTTGTCTACTATAACTTTCCTTCGCAGACTTCTAGCTCAGAGCCTTCAAGCCGCTCAGAAGGACCTGCATTACTCCACCTTGCATTCCTGCACGTTTATTTAACGAGTCCTCGTGGTTCTCCTAATTCTCTCTCCCTCAGCTTTACTCTCAGAATTCTTGTTTTATTCACAGAGATCTTCCTTCCTCCTCAGACGTCTGGTGGGTCCTCAGTGTTTCCTCTTGTTTTTCTCTCAGGTTCTTCCAGGTCCCCTCTACGCCTTGCTCAGAAGGACTTCAGAGTTTTCTCTCGAAGACTTTAGTGGAGTTCTCGCTCTTCTGCTGAACGCTTGCTTCTCTTCTGTGAGGCTCCGTGCCTCCGGGGGGCGATGGTGAGGTCTGGCTCGTGGCTGTTACAGGAGCGCTGAGTTCTGCTGCATCTCTCGCTGTAAATATATTATAACCTGCTGCAGCACTCTCCTGACGCGCTCTGATCTACGCCTTCATATTAACTCTGATATTTAAAACAGCACTATATTATATATTATGTATTACTTTGACTGGCTGCAGTGAGTCCAGCTCTGGAACCAAGAGTTTGAGCAGCGTTCCTCAGAGAGAGAGAGAGAGATGGGATTATACTGGTGAAGCTCTCTTTCTCTCTACGCTCTTCTTCCTCTGTTCTCTCTCACTGTTATATCCTCCCCCTCTCTCTTGTCCCTTCACTTTCTCTCTCTCTCTGTCTGTCTCACCCTTTCCTCTCTCTCTCTCTCTCTCTCTCTGTCTCCTCCCCCTCTCTCACCTTCTCTCTATCTTTCTTTCTCTGGTAAAGAGCTGTTAATAACTCTGTTTGTTTGGTGTTTTATGTCTAATTGAAAGTGTTTTAGAGTGTTTGCGAGGGCTCTGCGTGTGTCGTGAGGAACCGCTCGGACCGCTGCGCCGGGTTCCTGTTGATAATCAGGTGTTGAGTCCAAATGAGTTCTGATTGAGATGAAGCTCTGCGTGTGATGGAGCGGTTCCTCCGGGTTTCTAGGTTCGTGTTTGAGGGTGAAGAGATGCAGCTCTGAGTGTGTGTTCTGAGCTCCTCAATAAAAGATTATCATGAGGTCTCGTGTGAAGATCATCTCAGGATGAGTCCATAGAAGCGCAGATATCGCAATAACAGATCTATTTAACTTCTCTGGCTTCCAGCACAAAAATTGATGCTTTTATTAAGAAAATGTATATTTTTAAAAGCTGCTTTTGAATTTATAACTTTAGTCACGATACTAAAAATAGCATTTACTGTCCGAACTTTTTTTTTTATTCACTATATTTTCACTGATACAATAACCGTAATATTTTTTTGTAAAATACACATTTATTTAATAAAGCAGTATATGTATTTATTTTTTCACGCAAGTCTCTTTTCGTCCTCCATACTCGCGCGACCAATCAGGCGGCTCCTCGGAGTGCTCCCAGCATGCACCGCGGCAGCGCTCGGCGGGTATTTCCACGAGCCGCTCAGAGTCTCGCGCCAGAACTCGCTTCTGGGTTTAGCGGTAAAAGCGCTTTTTTTGAAACGGTGTTAAGCTCTCGTGAGCAGAATTTCCGGACGGAAGCGGCTCGGAGCTCTCTTCCCCGCGAGCCTCACACACCGGCGCCATGAGGAGAAGCCTCCCCTGAGGCGAGAATCGAACCCCAGAGCGCCATGCTGAAGAGAGGCGCGCTGCCGGGACTCTTCCTCCTCCTCGTGAGCTGCGGAGGGGGACACCCGGCCAAACTCAACATCCCCAAGGTCCTGCTGCCCCTGACCCGGGGCCCTCGGATCAACTTCACCCTGGAGGCGACCGAGGGCTGCTACCGCTGGTGAGTCCCCGGTCCCGGACGACACCCGCGGCGGCGCTGAGGGTACTTCCGGAGGAGTATTTAGAGCGCTAAACAGAGGTTAAACTCTCTGTCCCGAGGAGAGCGGGAGTAAGAGAGATTACTAAAGTAAGAGGACGGAACATAACCGTTTAAACACTCAAACGGGTTTATTTCGCTGCAAGAATAAATAAAAATGTGTTGCCTTTGACACCTGCACCGGAAGTGACGCGATGCGTCGTTAACTGACACACGTGACTGATTTACTACGCTTTAATCAGACATTGGCTCTTTATATCCTCTCTCCAATTGGTTAAAACTAAAAAAGTCAAAAGGTGATCCTAGAAAACAACTAGTGGATGGAATGTTGCTAAGAATTTATCTTTCCTCTCGCACCGCCTCACTGAATGAATCTATAGCGTTTATGTTTCTTGTGTGTCTGTATTTTATGTTATGTATCATATGTGTATGTCTGTACTTAATAATAAAAAAACGGATTTACTACACTAAGCCCAGCAGTGTATGACATTCACACTTGCGCAGTATTTGTTAAATACCCTTTTCACCTACTTTAAATACTTTTTTTCACCTTTGTTTTTTCTCTTGTGTCCTGTGTGTGTTTTCTCTGTTAGAGAGTTATTAAAGCTTCAAAGTTTAAATTAGAAATACAGGAAGGGACTGAAGGTGTAATTCCTCGACTGACCACGTGAGGCTCATCCCAGAAGTGAGACTGTTTCCATTGACGCTCATGTTATAAATTCTTCTTTCTGTTTCTGAAATAAACTAATTAGCTAATAAACTAATGATGATTTTGACTTCATGATGACGCGCGGAGGTGAATACTCTTTTAAACTAATTTCTTTAGGTTATATTAAGATTTAACCTTTTTGTGTATCATTTTTTTTAACATGAATAGCATTAACATTCAAATCATCTTTACACCGAATTAGAGAATTCTTTTCCCATCCACAGAGCTCTTACAGTTGCAAAAAGATTTGGCCATACTTATATCAATTATTGTTTCAGGTACACAAGGAACTACGTCGCAGGTTCTACGTCCTCGTTCCGTAACGTCGAAACACTTCAGAAAACTCTGAGACCTCCTCGTCTTCACGCCACGCCAGTGTTTCTATCTGAGCTTCCTCTCGTGTAGGGGAAGGTCTGAGGTCTCGCTCCTCTCCTGTTCTCATTGCCCCCAGCAAACCGTTCCCTGAAGGACGTTGAGGGTAGTGTTGTGTAGTTAGGGGCCTTTCAGACCTGCATCAGTGTTCCGTTCCACAAACACGAGGCTCAGGTAACGGTTGACTGTGGCGTGTGTGTAAGCAGTGCTTTTGTTTCTCGAACCGGTTCTGCGGTCGAGCGGAGGTCTGGGCGGATCAGAAGAGGAAGCTGTCTGCGCTGTCCTCGACTCATTCTCTGTTTATACTCGGATCAACGCAGCTGGAGAAGGATGTTTGTGGAGGAGCGAGGAGATCCACTGTTAAATGGAGATCTGGGCAGACGAGAGCCTCAGTCTCTCAGCTCGAGAGGACGCTTAAACTCGGAGCTCACCAGCGTTCTCATGTTCAGACGATCGTATGTTTCGGTCGCAGACTGATGACGCAAGAGCTTTCCTCTCTTCTTCCACCGTCCACGCGATGTGTTTCTGGTAAGCGTCTCCAAAATGGAATCAGAAAAATAGCGTGTGAACGTAGAACTGTGAGGGCATGAGGAGCGGGCGAACGCTGCCGGTAACGGAACATTCTAGACGTTCTCTATCTGAAAGGCCCCTCAGTCGTCTGGGACCGTATGACACTCCGTTCAAGCTGAACGTGAGAGGCGCGAGTGGCTTCCATGTTAATTCTGTGTGAGGTCACGATCTCCGGCGAATTTATCCTAAACATTGTCTCCTCAAAACTCAAAGCATGCACCCCTGTTCCTCCTACTGGTGCTTCCACCACGCCCCCTGCTGAGTTTCACTCAGAAATTCTACCATATTCTGCAGCCAATAACACTTCATCCAGAAACACTTTTTTTCATCGTTTATCAACGCGGCTCTGCGACATTTCAATTCCGGCTCAGTCAGCGCGTACGCTCTTTATTGAGATGAGCTGCATTAGTGCTTCATCTGATTGGTTAGTGGCCAGCGCTTCAGCCAGTGGGCGTGGCAACCGCATCGAATCATTTTGAGCTCCAGAAAAATAAAACAGGATTCCAAGATCATGAAGCGATCTGAAGATGACTCTCTGATGAGGAACGATATGAAACCTCTCAGAAGAGTTTATGATACGGCAGCTCTAGAGCAGAAAGATGAAGCGCTTCACTGTTCTGCTCTCCCCAGCCGAGGATCATCTCTTGTTCTGGGGAGAGAAAGAGCAGAGTGATTCAGAGGTTGTTAGGGAGGAGCTCTGCCTGATCCTGATGCTCTCTGCAGGTCCTCCAACCGGCCGGAGGTGGCGAGCGTGGAGCCGCTGGAGCCGGGCGAGCAGCAGTGCTCTCAGAGAGCCGTTCTGCAGGCACGCTCCAGCCATCCCTCCAGACTCACCAGCATCATCCTTGCTGAGGACGTCCGTGAGTGCTGCTCCACCCCTCAGCTGCTGCCGCACACCAGAAGCACCAGAATGACTCTCTCTCTCTCTCTCTCTCCTCTCATTTACCTCTCTCTCAGAGTCGGGGCAGGTTCTGCGCTGCGACGCTATTGTGGATGTGATCCGGGAGATCCAGATCGTCTCCACCACCAGAGAGCTGCACCTGGAGGACTCACCGCTGGAGCTGCAGATCCACGCACTGGACGCCGAGGGTGAGGAGACCACACTCTACCTCTGTGCTTGAGGAAGCTTCAACGATACGAATCCAGAAGAGAGCTAAAAAAGTTATTTTAATTAATTCGGTCTCTCTGGTCTGAGGATCTGCAGCTCTTCTTTGAGCTCTGGATCGTTTTCAGGTTCCGAGCAGAGTAGAGTCTGCAGTTCTCCTCTGGTTTAGAGTTCTCTCTCTCTCTCTCTCTCGGCTCAGGAAACACCTTCAGCACGCTCTCTGGCCTGCTTTTCGAGTGGAGCATCGTGAAGGACGCCGAGCTGAGCGGATTCCCCGACTCGTACAACGCTCTGCGGTAAGCGCTCACTACGCCGTCGCTCCGGCCGCTCAGCCAGCGCTGAGGCAGCTCTGTGCTCCTCTGCAGGATCCTGCGCTTCTCCGAGTCCTCGTACACGCCGCCGCCGTACATCTCGGAGCTGGAGCGCGTGGGGCATCAGGGAGATGTCGTCCTGGTGTCGGGGATCAAGACCGGACAGGCCAAGCTCAGCGCGCGGCTGCAGGAGAGCCTGTATCAGGTGAGGCGCGTCACCTCGGGCGCTGGGGGGGTGTGGCGCTCCTGACCCGCTGCGCTTCTCCTCAGGGCGTGGTCGCTGCAGAGGTGCGTCTGCTGATCCTGGAGAACATCCTGCTGAGCCCCGCCAGCGACGTCTACCTGCTCACCGGCTCCTCCATCCAGTACAGGGTCCAGAAGATCCGCCAGGGCAAGATCACAGGCAAGCGTTCCTCCGCCAGGCTGATCTGATCTGAGGGGAGGGGCTCGTCGGGAGGGTCGGGGGGGCATTGGTAATGAAAATATACCTCAGGGCCAAACGTTCAATAATAAAAAAAATTTTAAAAAGTGTTTCAAACCCAGAAACACTGACCCGCATCACTCTACAGCAAAGTTTTTTTTTTATCATTTTGCTCATTTCAAACTTTTCATTATATCTTCTGACCAGAGGGTGGAGCTGTACAAAAACTACATGTCATTTGTTATTGAAACTTAACAAGTTTGGTTTTAATATCTAAACGCTCGGCTCTGCCACTGACGGATAGACATCCAAGTGTGTTGTTTATGTTGCATACAGACTACTTTCTCTATTAAAAAAAACATTTGAATACGTTAAATATTTCTACCGTATGAAATTTTTTGAAAAACATGCTGGTTATCACACAAGAATATAGTAAGGGAATTTGCCCTTAATGTATTTTATATATATATATATATATATTTTTTTTTTTAACACATTTGAATTTAAACAGTAAAATTAATTACACTCTGGCAGCGTTAAAGGATTGAGATGAACTCCTCCAGTGTAAGATTGAGCCATTCTGGAGCTTTTTCACCTGGCTGACATTTAAAATGGTTCTTGTCCTGACTCCGCGCGACGGTCCGAATGTATTGGGACTTATTTTGGTTAAACTTCGAGGGAGTTTTGGCCCAAACCATGCAGTTTTAGCATCTCCATACCACTAGGTGGCACTGTGCTCTGACTGAGATGATTATAACCGCTCAAGCACTGAAATGTTTCGTCATCAGTGCCAGGAGTGGATGTGGTTCCAGGTGTGTAGTATTTGACTAGAAGCAGTTAGAGAAAGTAACCAGCTGCTGGATACCAAGATGGCGGATGATGACATCATAGCGTGCGTGTGAACGATCTCGAGCAGCCAATCAGAGGAGAAGGAATGTAGTTTTTAACAACACACGGTTCAGGAGTTATAAACAGAAACATCAGGACATCTTTGGACTAGTGGTGGCGCTGTAGAGACTCCATTAGACCCAGCTGCACAAGTGTGATGAATTTAACAACTTCCATGATTTTAACAGGAGAATAACGGTTCCTGTAGGGGCCATTAGCTTTTAGCCTGGCCCCTAATAAGCCTGATTGATAAGAAATCAAACTCCGTTCCTGGAGGGCCCCAACTTGTGTTTGTTTCAAACCCCTCGTATGGAGTAGCTTCATTAGGGGAATCAGGTGCGCTCAGTTAAGGTTGGCTCAAAACTAACTCCGATGGCCCTCCAGGAGCTGAGTTTGAGACCCCTGCTGTAGAGTAATATCACTCAGTCCCCGTAAGGATCCAAGCAAAGGGCCCCGGGGCCTGACGCAGGATCTAAACCCATGTTCTTCTGATGTCTTGCGTCAGTGTCTGACCCACAGCTTCTGGAGGAGAGAGCGAGAATGCTGATTGGTTAATTAGAAAAGCGAGGAGTCCTCGCTGCGGTAGTTCCAGAGGAAGAGCTCGCTGACGGATCTCTGTGCTGATGTCTCCTCGTGTTCTCTGATCTGGTTTCAGAGCTGTCCATGCCCTGTGAGCAGTATGAGCTGCTGCTGCAGAACAGTGTCCTGCTCCCCGGAGGAGACCTGGAGAGCCCCGTCGCCGTCCTGGACCAGAGGAGCTCCACGGTGCTCGCGCTCCAGCCCGGCCACACCAACATCCAGCTGGAGCACAAGAGTATCCTCCACACGCTGGTGAACTGAGGAGGAGCCTGGGAGGGTTCGCTTCGGAGCTCCAGGAGCTTCAGCCCCTGAGAGCAGAGCGAGAAGTTTCTCCTCAGGTGTAATCTTTTAGTCCGTGTTTCCTTGACTGTAGCTGCTTAGCGCTGGGGATGCAGGGGGCTTCACGGCTGCCCAACAGCACCATCTTCGTGGTGGAGCCGGGATACCTGGGTCTGTGTTCTTCACCTCGAGAACCTGAACGTTTCTGACCTGAGTGCTGAGTGTGTCACTGAAATGCTTTTGCTGTGCTTCCACTAGCGTTCCAGATTCTCCCTGAGGACCGCTGGGTGCTGGAGACTGGCAGAAGCTACGAGATCTTCATCCAGGTCTTCGATAAGTCAGGCCACCAGGTTCATCTCTCAGACGTAAGTGGAGCTGGTTGTGTTCCTCAGCGTTTGACGTGTTCCTCACAGGGTCTCGTTTCTTCAGGACGTGCGAATCGCCAGCTCCCTCCCGGAGGAGCATCTGCAGGTGCTGGAGTCCTCTCTGAACGGATCTCACCTGCTGGTGAGGGCTCTGAGGCCGGGGCAGACGCTCATCCAGGGGGTGCTGAGCGCGGTGGTGGATCCGGTATGTGAGGAGCGCCTGTCCCCTCTCGCCGCATTCTCGTGCTGACTCTGCCTCTGTCCTCAGAGCGGCGCGGTCCACGAGCTCTCCGCTCCGGTCCGGAACGAGCAGGACGTGGAGATCTATGACCCCATCGCTCTCTCTCCAGCCGTCCTGAGCTTCCCCTGGCAGCCAGCGGAGGGCGCCTACCAGCACCTCATCCAGGTCCTCTTTCAGCTCGTCTTTGCTCTCCTAACATGAGCTCTGCTGCGATGCCTCTCCTGGAGCGCGGTTCTCAGGATCCTCCTGAACCTGCTCCTGTACACCCTGAGAGCGAGCGACAGAGAAAGAGAGAGAGAGAGCTGGTTCTAATGCTTTTGGCCAGTTTAGCTTCAACTTTCATGAAAAATTAGTCTTCCTGCAGCAGAAAGCACTTCGTGAGGCGGTTGCTCCCTCTCTCTTCTCTTATACGCTCCCTCACCCCTTTCTCTCACTGTCCCTCTTTCTTTCTCTCTTGTCTCTCTTTCACGTGTCGCTCTCCCATTCTTGCCCCTTTTCTCACCTCTCTTCCTCTTGTCCCCTCTTTTTTCTCTCTCTCTCTCCCCTCTCTCGCCTTTCTCTCCCACGCTCTCTCCTTTCTCTCACCTCTCATACACTCTCCCTATCACCCTTCAACCTTTTTTCCCCCTTGTCTCGTTCTCTCCTTCACTCCACCCTCATTCTCTCTCTCTCTCTCTTCCAGGTGAGCGGAGGGAGTGGGAACTTCTCCTGGTCCTCCAGTAACGCTGCAGTTGCTACGGTAACGGTCAAGGGTTTGATGAGCACGGTTCGAGACGCGGGGGTCAGTACGATCTACGCTCACGACGAGAGGAACCCGCTGCACTACGGACTCATGAAGGTGTGCCCCGCACACACACACACACACACACACACACACACGAGAGAAACGGGACATGAATCCCTGTTCCAGTAGAAGTGGTGTGAGATGAGTGAGGTCAGGAGTGCTGAAGCGCTGGTCTCTCACTGATGCTCATTCGTGATCCCCGCTCGCCTCGAGGGTTTCTCTGTTCATGCGCTCTCTTCTACTCTGCGCTGCAGGTGCTGGTCGTGGAGCCAGTGGGGATGGAGTTCGGCCCGTGTCCGGTAGAGGCACGGCTCGGTCGGACCCTGGATCTGCCGCTGCGGGTCTTCGGGGATCAGGCCGGCGAGAGCCTGGCCCTCAGCGACTGCTCTCACTTCCTCATGCAGGTGGAGATGGAGAGCCAGGGTGTGTTCCAGCTGCTGGACGGTGAGGAGCGTCTCCAGCGGCTGCAGCTCCTGCAGACACTAGCGTTAGCATCTCTCTCTCTCTCTCTCTCTCTCTCTCCCCCTCCCCAGAGCGACCTGCCCCGGCTCAGGGCCGCTGTAGCGGGGTCCGCGTCAAAGCCTCGAGTCCAGGTTACACCAGCCTCCTGGTTAGTTATCAGCATGGTAACGTTCACCTCAGTGCGAAGATCACCATCGCTGCCTACCCACCCCTCAAGGTGAGCGCTGCCCGGGGTCGAGCAGTGTTGAGACTTGTTATCATGCTGCTCACCTTCCTCTTCTTCTCCTTCGGCAGGCGCTGGATCCGCCGTCTGTTGCCGTAGTGACGCTGGGCTCCTCTAAAGACATGCTTGTGGGGGGTGGCCCCGGGCCCTGGGTGCTGGAGCCGTCGAGTTTCTTCCGGAACCTGTCTGCAGAGGAACCGAGCAGCGTGATGCTGGCTCTGCTCGGCCCCGGGGCCCGCTCCAGGCATGGGCTCAGAGCGGTCTGCAGAGCGCTGGGGGAGCAGGTGACAGCAGCGAGGTTTCTCTGACGCTCCCCGGCGCCGGCCCTCTAACGGCTCTCTCCGCAGGTGCTGACGCTGACGGTGGGGAACCGGGCCACGCTGACGAACCCGGGCCCCGCGCTGGAGGCTGTGAGGGTGCAGTTTGTGTGCGCGGCCCCGTCTCGGCTGACGCTGAGCCCTGTGTTCCTGCAGCCCCGGCGGGACATCTCCTGCCCCCTGCTGCAGCACAGCAAGAGCACGGTGAGCGCTGCCCTGAGGGCCCCTGCTGTGCGCTGCGGCCCTTAGCGTCTCACACAGAATACGTTTTCAGCCGTGTGTCGATGGAGGGACCAGCGACGTGTTGAGGGCACTTTTTAATATTGTGTTCTTCAGGATCCTCTCATTAAAGACAGAACAGATGTTAACGTTAAAACGGCATCATCGGAGTTACCTTCTCTTTACAGATAAAAACACGCATAGCTTGCCTTCAGCGCCCCCTAGCTCTGCTCCGGCTAACTTGTCTCCAGAGAGCGTTTTCGAGTTCAGGAGTGTTTGTTTCGAGGATGAGGCGAGTGCCATCCGTGTCCTGTGTGTGACGTAACGACCTGCATAATATATATCTGCACTTCACATCTTTATCTTAAAATAAACAAGAAGTAATTGTTTTCATTGAGGAATTTTTGGTGCATCAACTACTTAAAAAAATCTAACAATTAAACAGTAAAGCAAGAGAGTGTAAGCAATTTCCATTAATAAAATGAGCCCAAATGAAGAGAGGACGAGTTCTTGACATGTTTGTGAGCGTCTGCAGTGAGTCTAACACTAGAGCGGAGCCTGAACGACCGGCGCACGCACGCGCTCTGTTATTAACTCTTTCATAGTTAGCGTGTGTGCTGTACACGCTCCGCAGACGGAGGCCGTGCGACACCGGTGTAACTCTCTCCCTCTCCATGTCCACAGGTGCTGGTGTCGAACCATCACGACCCCGCGCTGGACGTGGCTGCCTTCGACCAGCAGGGCAGGAGGTTCGATAACTTCAGCTCGCTCGCCCTGCTGTGGGAGTCCTCTCGAGCGGATCTGGCCAGCGTGGAGCCTAGTGCGGTCCTGGAGCTGCGCATGGAGGAGGACGAGAGCCAGCAGAGGAAGCAGCTCGGTAACTCTCTCTCACTCTCTGTCTCCCTCCCTCACTCTCTCTTTCTGTCCAGTCTCTCTCTCTCTCTCTCTCCCTCTATCGTCTCACTCACACGCTCTCTCTCTCTCTCTCTCTCTCTCTCTCTATCCACTCACTCACACGCTCTCTTTCTCTCTCTCTCTCTCTCTCTCTCTCTCTCTCTCCCTCTATCCACTCACTCACACGCTCTCTCTTTCTCTCTCTCTCTCTCTCTCTCTCACGTGACGTGTGTGTGTGTGTTTGGGCCGCAGGGCGTCAGGTGGTGCTAGTGCACCGAGGGTCTGGCGTCTGCTCCATCAGCGTGTCTGTGGAAGGCTATCAGAAGGCTCATCTGGAGGCTGCAGGCGTCGTGAGCATGGTGAGGGCTTCTCTGACCTCCTGATTTTAACAGTGTTTCAGGAGAACACTCGTGCCACCGGCTAGAATACACAACTCTCGTGCTCTAGCGCTGGCTCCTGGTTAGGTTATTTAATCTCCCAGATCTTCTGGAGGATGTTGGTAGAGCTAGTGCTGACCGCTGGAGGTGTGGCAGCTCCTGCTTGAGCACCTGCTTTGGCGAGAGAACCCTGCAGGAACTCAGAGCTCAAACCGTGATTGTGTTCGTAGGTTAAAACCGTGGGTGGGGTCTCAGCTTCCCTGGACCTGCTGCTGGTGGAGGACGTGAAGGTGATCCCGGAGTCCATCACTGTCTACAACCATCCTGAGGTGGAGGTGAGCCGGGTGGGACGGGTTGCCCTGAAAGGAAATCAGAAGTTCTTCTGTGGAACGCTCTGAAGCCGTGTGCTCGTCTTTAGGCGTCGCTAGCTCTGCTGCAGGGCTCGGGGTACTTCTACATCAACTCCAGCACTCCGGGGGTCGCTGAGGTCACCCTGCAGGAGAACAGTGCTCAGGTATCTGGGGCAAGGGATCTGGGATCAGATGGGGGTGCTCTGGCTGACGCAGCTCTTCTCTCAGGTGGTGCCGCTGCAGCCTGGAGTCCTGCAGCTCCACGTCCAGGACCTCTGCCTGACCGTCCCTTCGCCTGCCTCCGCCTCCGTCCATGTCTCTGACATCCTGGAGCTGCACGTGCGCGTCGTGGATAAGGTCTTTCTCTCACTCCTGACACCAGGCTCCAGTGTTCTTCTTGGTGAAGCTTGATCTTTCTTTCAGGTGGAGATCGGCCGCTCCGTCCGGGCTCTGGTGCGGGTGCTGGATGCCGAGAGGAAGCCGTTCCTGGCCCGATATTTCCCGCTGATGAAGCTGAAGCTGAGCGCCGCATCGCCCATCTTGTCTCTGCAGTAAGTGGATCTTCCTCTAGATCCTCTGATCTGCTCTGCTGTTGCTGAAGCTGTGCTGTTCCAGAGCTTTGGAGGACTCTTCTGAGGAGGACGCGGCTGTGTTTTTGCTTAAGGGGCTTCAGATTGGTCAGACCAGTGTGACTGCGCTCGCCCTGGACAAAACCGGCCGGAAACTGAGCTCCACCCCTCAGCAGATGGAGGTGAGCTCCAGGACTTCTTGAGATAGCAGCTGAGGAGCGGTTCATTAGGAGGAGCAGGAGTAACTCTTCCCAACCCCCCCCCCCCTCTCTCTCTTTCCCTCCTTGCTCCCCCCCCCCATCTCTCTCTCAGGTGTTTCCTCCCTTCCGTCTGCTCCCCAGGAAGCTGACTCTGATCGTAGGAGCGCTGATGCAGGTGGGTGTTCTCCTCAGATCTTGATCCAGTGGTGGATCTTCTCACGCTGGTCTCAGGAGCCGTGTTCCTCGACCGGGCGGTGCTGAGAAGTTCTCTCTGATTGGCTGGTGTCTCTGTAGATCACGTCGGAGGGTGGGCCACAGCCGCAGTCACACATCCTGTTCTCTCTCTCCGATCCGCTCGTGGCCTCGGTCAGCGGTGCGGGGCTCCTGCAGGCGCTCTCGGTGGGGAACATGAGCGTGAGCGGCATGGTGCAGGCTGTGGACACGGAGAGCGGGAAGCTGGTGGTGGTCTCCAAGGTGAGAACCAGAGCATCGGTTCCTCGAGGGAGGGCTTTAACAGTGGATCACGAGCACGCACCAATGATTCACTCTCTGAGTCCTCTATTCCCCGCCCCTATAGGAGAGGTCAACCAATCACAGCTGGGGAGCTCTGCGAGCCTGTGTAAAGGATGATTGATGCTTGAAAGCGATGTGAAGGCTTTGAGTAAGCCTCTCTCTCTCTCTTCTGTTTCTCTCTCTCAGGACGAGGTGGAGGTGGAGGTGCTGCAGCTGAAGGGAATCCGCATCCGCGCTCCGATCACTCGAGTGAAGACGGGGACGCTGGTAACACACCGTATTCCTGATTAACCTCAGTGTTTGAGCTCCTGCTGATTCTCTCTTGCTCTCTAGATGCCGGTGCATGTGATGGGCCTGACCAGCGCTCAGACGCCCTTCTCTTTCGGCAACGCTCTTCCAGGACTCACCTTTCACTGGACTGTGACTAAGAGAGACATCCTGGAGATCCAGACCCGCCACGCAGAGGTCTCTCTCACCCACCCCGTTCTCTCTCTCTCTCTATTTCCTTTCACCCCCCTTTCCGTCCCTCTATTATCTCTCTCTCTCTCTCTCTCGCCCCCGGCAGGCGTCGATTCAGCTGCAGGCGGAGCATAACTTCGGCGTGAGCGTGGTGGGGCGCAGTCGAGGGCGTACAGGGCTGCGGGTGGAGGTGAAGACCAGCGTGCCTCAGTCTGGGTATCTGGGGAGTGATGTCCTGCATCTGCATGACGAGATCCAGATCCAGGTAGACCCGGCCTGCACTCTCCACCACTCGCCCCGGGGCCCTGATCACTGATCGTGTCGTGTGGCCCCTCAGGTCTACGAGCAGCTGCAGCTCCTGAACCCGGCGGTGGAAGCCGAGCAGATCCTGATGGCCCCTAACTCCCAGCTGAAGCTCCAAACCAACAGGTACAGCTAGCGAGCGCTGCCGGTGTCCAGAGCTGCCAGGAGAGGGCCGGATCAGAACCGGCCTCCGCTTCTCTTTAGTTCTCAGATCTTCTCCATCGCTGCTGATGGTCTCAGGGCTCGCTGGAGCTCCGCTGACGCAGCTGTGTGTGTCTGCTGCAGAGACGGCTCCGGCTCGCTGTCGTTCCTGGTGCTGGAGTGTCGGGAGCAGCCGGCACTGGTTCAGGTGGATGAGAAGGGCCTTGTCACTGCCGGGCCCCTGACTGGAAGCGCTTCTCTGCAGATCAGCTCTCAGGAGCCCTTCGGCGTCAACCAGAGCCTCGTCGTGGAGATTAAGGTACGCTCTCGTGGCTCCAGGGCCCTCTCCTCCAGCACCCTCCCTCTGACGCAGCGGTGTGTGTGCAGGTGGTGACGGTAGCCTACCTGCGGCTCAGCACTGGCCCCGTGTTCCACAGCTCTGACAGCGGTGCAGTGTCGGCAATCCCGCTGGGGGCCGTTCTTAGCTTCAGCGTTCACTTCCATGACAGCTCAGGAGAGAGCATCCACAGCCACAGCTCCACCCTCCACTTCTCCACCAACAGGTGCGGAGTCTCTCTTTCTTTCTTTTTTTGTTCCTCCTCTCTCTCATCTCCTTCTCTCTCTCACTCCTCTGTTTATCTCTCTCTCTCTCAGGGAGGATCTGGTGCAGCTGGGGAAGGGTAGCAGGAACGGCTCTGTGACGCTGCGCACACTGGCCCCGGGGCTGACTCTGCTGAGGGTCTCAGATTCGGAGCAGGCGGGGCTCGAGGACTTTGTGCCGCTGCCGGTCCTGCACACGATCCTCCCGGAGCAAGCGCAGCAGCTGCTGGTGGGGGATGTGGTGTGCTTCGGGTGTCGATTCGCTCACGAGGATGGTATGAGGGCTCTGCCGGGGGCCCCTGAGGAGCCGGATCAGTGCTGACGCTGTGCTCATGTTCTGCAGGGTCTTCAGGGCTCTGGAGCTCCTCGTCCAGCGTCGCGCTGCAGATCGAGCCCAGGACCGGAGCCGCTGTCGCCAGGGAGCCGGGCACGGTCACCGTCTACTACGAGATAGCAGGGCAGCTGCGCTCCTTCAGAGAGGTGAGGAGCGGGCCCTCAGGGTAGCGGAGAACGTTCTGAACACAACGAGACTGAGCCGTGTGCTTTCAGGTGAGGATCGAAGCCCCGAGCAGGACGTTCCTCAGCTCTGCCGCGCTGAAGAGAGAGAGCGAGCAGAAGGTCTGGGTCTCCACCAGAGATGGTGGGAGCAGCTTCGTTGGTACGGTGCACTCAGACCGCACTGTTTCACCACGATCAGGAACCGCTTTCGTCTGCTGTGTTAACCCGGGTGGTCTCTGTGTGTGTCTGTGTGCAGGGAGCTGCTCCGCCACTCAGCTCGACAGCGTCGCTCTCCTTCAGCCGCAGTCGTCTCTCAGCTGCCTCCTCCGCTTCACCAGCGCTGCGCTGGGCTTCTCTCCTCACGACGTGTACCACACACACGCAGGGTTTGACGCCGCCACAGGTTCAACACACACACACACACACACACACACACACACACAATACATTTTCTTGTTTCTGGGATTATCATTCTGTTTCTCTCTCTCTCTCAGGGCTGTACAGCTGCTCTCTCGCCCTCAGCAGTGTGAGTGAGGAGCAGCGGAAGCTCCTGAGCACTTCTCAGACGGACCTGGAGCTGAGCGCAGGGTTCAAGGGCGCCCCCCTCAGTGGGGAACAGAGCATCGTGCGGCTGCGGGTCGATCCCGGCATGTACACGGAGCAGACAGCCATTGTCCTGTCAGATCGAGAGCCATCGGCGGAGCTGAGCGTGTTCGGGCCGCCGGCGGTGCTGCAGCAGGTCCAGGTGAGCTCTGCACCCGTGCACCGGTTCTCCCGCGGAACCCGCTCCGATCACGCTCCGGCTTTGTTCTTCAGGTGAGGAGCAGCTCTCCGGCGCTGCTGGTGGAGCAGGAGGAAGGCTCCCAGGGCCCCCCCGGGGCTGCTCGCTTCAGGGTGAGTGTGCTGAATCCTCGGCGGTCTCTGACGGCGACCGTCTCCATCGTCAGTGCCTCCAGCGACCAGACCTTGACCGTCCCGGTGTCCGTCCAGCCCCTGACAGTCACCGGCCCCTCTGATCAAGGTGTGCTCGTCAAACACCTTCACCCTGAGGTTCACCCGCTCTGTGATCTATCTCTCTTGACCCCTGACCTCTTACAGACCGCTTTATTCACCTGATTCTACTAAAGAAGCTTGTTAGAAGCTACTGGTGTCTCTTAATTAAGGGTTAAACATCAGCCTCGGAAGGACTGCTCCTGTTTGGGATCCTCACTGTCTCTCTCCTCTCTCTCCCTCTCTCATTCGGGTTGTAGAAGCGGAGGATGGACCCAGTATCCGTCAGCAGTTCTTGGATTCGTATCAAGTGATGTTCTTCACGTTGTTTGCTATGCTGGCCTCCACCGCTGTGGTGATCATCGGTGAGCGCTCCTCCTCTGGGCTTTCAGGCTCCTCCTCGGGGCTCACGTGTATGAAGTTCTTGTGTTTGTTCTGCAGTCTGCCATGCTGTGTTTTCCCCGAAAGATGCCGTGACACACCCAGCTTTCATCCAGAAGACCCCGTCCCCTGTTGGTAATCCTAACCCTTTGCTCCCTCTCCTCTTCTTCTCCTCCTCCACTCCTCTTCTGCTCCTCCTCCTCTCTTCTGCTTATCAACAAAAGTACAAAGTATGAAAAGAATCTGCAGAAAAGCAGAGAGAAAATGGAGGAAAATAAACTTGTTGTACCAAACAGTGTCTACAATGAGAGCTGCTAGGCAGAAATTCTTCTCAAACATCATCAATAACAACCTCAGAAATGCTGGAACTATCTTCGCAGCTGTAGAGAGACTAACAGACCCTCAGATCAGAAACCCCGCGGAACTCTATTCTGCAAACACGCAGCGAGTTAGCTGCATTCTTCATCGATGAGATCGACGCTGGTAAAAATGGGATCAGTTCTTCTCCCAGTAACCATGGGAACAGCAGCCACCAGCCCTCGTGTGTAGCTTCAATCAGATTGATGGAAGAGGACACGGTTCAGAGCCCTGGAGCATCAACTTGCAGTCTAGACACTCTTCCAACAGCCTTCTTCTGAACAGAGCCTGAAGGTCTAGATGCAAATCTCCTCGAGGTGCTGAAGCCTCTCATCTCTCAGGCACCTCTCCAAAGAATGCAGGAGTAAAAGATAAAGAAACCTTGACAGCACCGTACTGAACAACTATAGGCCGATCTCAAACCTCCCTTTTTATTGGCGAAATTACCAAAAAGGTTCTTCAGCTTAAATGACATTTCTCAATGTGGTTTCTGGCTCATCGCAGCACAGAGACAGCTCTGCTGAAGATATTGAACGTTATGGGCTCAAACACAGACTCAGGGAAGGTGGCTATGCTGGTTCTTCTGGACCTGAGCGATGCTTGCGACACTGTAGAGCACAGCGTTCTCCTCTCAGAGACTGTGCTAGAAGGGTTCATGCCATACGCGGAAGAGGATAGGGGATCATATGTTAGACTGGACTCTAGTTTCATGTGAGGTCCCCCAAGGCTCAATTCTTGCACCCCTTTTGTTCAGCCTCTACATGCTACTGCTGGGTCGAATAATGTCTATTCTCTTTGCTTCTCTCCTCCGCTGGTCCCTGACTCTTCTCGTCTCTCCCGCAGGAGCAGTGAAGCGGAGCGAGAGCTCGTTCCGAGGCCCCTGTGAGGTGAAGAGCAGCCCGCGCCTGCACCTCTACTCCCCCGACTACAGCTCCAGATGAGCTCCTCTGAGGTGCTTCTCCTCGCTCCGAGCCGTTTTAATCTTTTAACCCTGTGTGAGGTGGCAATGCATCTCCTCTGGGTGTGTGTGTGTTTATTTTATCTGTGAGAGCGCCCCCTGCAGCGCGTGAGGTTAGTTGATTCTCAGGTAATCCGGTGATGTAGCGTTCTCCGTGAGCGTCAGCACTGACTCCGTCCCGGAGCTCCAGGCCAGTTCTTTGTGTTCTTCAGAGCGCAGCTTCTTTCAGTTCTGATCCGGTTCCAGGAAGTGCCTTAGTTTGCTGCCCTTGACTGAAGGCCCCCGAGCGTAGGGGCCCTGACTGATCCGGAGGCTGCAGACCGGCGTGTCTATGACTGAGTTACTCTTAATGTGAGCTGCAGCCGAGCGTGCGCTGCTTCTGTGTGTTTTTGGTTGTTTTCTGCAGCAGCTGAGACTTTGTGATCATTAAACTGTGATTAAAGTTCTTCGACTGCGTAGCTTTTCATTTCAGAAGCTCCACCGCAGCGGGTCACATGATCAGTCTTCAGCTTCATCCAATCACTGTTGATTTGTTGCTTCTGAAGGTGTCCAACTAACACAAGCGTGGGTTTAATTATAGTAATAATAGTAATAATGGTTTGGAGGTGAAAGTGGGCACATTGGCTGCTCAGGATGTTAATCAAACTGCTGCTTTGTGATTGGCTCTCAGTTAGGTGCGAGTGAGGACCTTGGTTCATGGAGATCCTGATCTGTTTCTCACGATGCTCCAGATTCACCGAGACAACCCCAGCTTAGAATCCAGAAATATTCCTCTCTCTGTCTCTCTTCTATCCAACAACATGATCTTTTATACTAATGAGCTGTTTAATGTATTTAATAACTAAAGAAATGATCTTTCAGTTTTTTGTTATCAGCTGTGATAATATAACGAATTGTATTTTTTTATATTTAAAATCCATGACAATAAATTAATGTAAATAAAGGCTTCTCACTGCATCTAAGTGATCGTAATCATCTGATTCTTCAATTTACCAGAAATGAAATTTACGAAAAAGATTTCGCACTCGTCGGTTTTACTCGGAGCTTTCTCTGGATCTTCTGTAGGGGGCGCTCCGCGGAGGAACCCAGAAGATTCTGAAGCGATAAACTTTCTCGTTTAGAAACATCTTTCAGTGTAATTATGACGGTCTTAACTGATCACAGAGATGTTTAATCACGATCGCGGATCTACCGGTAGCGCTGACGTCATCATAGATCTCTTCAGGCGAGTCAGAAGATGTTCGAGAACTCGAGCTCGATCTTCTGCAGAGCTCCTCAGGCTCTGATCTCCATCCGTCAGCCAATCAGACGCCTTCAGTACGACCGTGTCCCGCCTCTGAAACTCCGCCCACTTGGGACGTCACTTGAGTGAGTGACGTCACGAACCCTCCGTCCACGTGACCTGCCGCCACTCCGTTCATATATTTCTCTGAAACTCACTAAAACAGATTTTATTCGCTTTACGAGAACTACTATAAAACTGCTATACTATATAAAACGATATAAAAAAAAAACTACCTATTTGTGCGAATTATAGACATAATATTTTAGTGAGGTTTCATTGGTTTCTCTGATTGTCATCAAAATCCTGCCTTGTGATTGGCTCTCATTGTAAGAAGTAGTTTTATTTGATAAAACTAGGTTAAAAGAGGTTATACTCTGTTTGAGAGAGTTTAGACATGTTTATTAAATATTAAATTGCATTAGAAGCTCTTTCTGGAGAAAATATATCGCTAATGGAATTAGCTGAGGGACTTGTAACGGCTGCATCGGGTTCTCACAGGAACAGATATTTCGTTTACAATTTAACAAGATTCTTGTGAATTCCCGCAGTGTTTTAAAGGTGTTTAAATGCTATCAAGGTTAGGGATTTAAACCTTGTTTTCTCTGCCTGAATCATGTTCTGTGAAGTTCGAGATTGATTTGATCTTTAATTGTGATGTTAGTTGTTCCCGAGCTTTATTTTGTGACGTCATTTGAAGACCTGCAATAGATAGATCGCACCGCCGGGAGGCGCTCTCGGTCTCTTCTGAAAGAAGAGATCAGAGCTGTTAAATTGGTTGATGTTTATCAGAACGTGATATTTCACTCTTAATTAAATAGATTTCAAAGTCGTATTTGAGTAAATATAATCGTTTTCATAATGTGCGTCCTGATGTAATACACAGAGTTTACCACAGAGGGGCGTCTTAGAAGCAAATATGTTTGCTGTTTTCTATCAAGAGATTTATCCTCCCCTCGCAGTTAAAACTCCTGTTCTAGAACACCTGTGAGCGGATGCTCCTGTGCAGAAGATAACTCCGCTCTCTCCCGACCTCTGCTGGACCAGAGCGAGCGCGCTGGGCTCTCCTCCTGTTTCCATGGAGATCAGGGAGCCAATGACAGGCTGGAGCTCTGGGCTGAAGCGAGGCTGCAGGCGCAGGAGGCTCTGGCGCAGTCACAGACGCGTAGCTGATTAGCATTTGTAAACTCCTGCGTCCCTCGCTCCTGCTCCGCTCCGCTCCTGCTCAGCTCCGCTCCTGATCCGCTGATGCGCTCCTGATCCCAACACAGCCGCAGCCATGGCGCACCGACTCGACCGCATGTGAGTATCTGCAGCGCTCGCATGCTTCATCACCGAGAGAGAGAGAGACAGACAGACAGACAGACAGGAGCGTACGTGTGTGAGAGAGAGAGAGAGAGAGAGAGAGAGAGAGAGAGAGGAGAGAGAGAGAGAGAGAGAGAGGAGTGTGTTTGCTCAGAGCCGAGGCGTTGGAGCAGGATGTGTGCTGCGTGTCCTCACAAGGTCATGAACCACGAGGAGCGTGATTCGAGTCTCTGAGAGACAGAGAGGAGCATCCTCACGGAGCGCAGCTAAGCCGAGGCTCATCAGAGAGAGAGAGAGGAGAGGGGGTGCGGAGGATAGGGGGAGATGAGAGAGGGGGGGGGGAGGAGAGAG